>JAURVB010012530.1:0-123499 GCA_033002965.1 Piper betle | reverse complement strand
AATTTTATCGATTTTATCTTGATTTTTTTTAGTGTGAATTATTTGTCATGTCATTTACGTAGTATATTGTTAGGGTTCCTTGCACCTCATACATGCATAACGATATTTATCTTCCATCTTAAGATGCTAAGAGTAGATCCATTAATGTTATGTTTGGGTTAACTGACTTAATCGGGCGACCCATAATATTCCAGTTTGGCTCGCGAGTAAGCTGGATTTAGGGTTTTACACATGGCTTGGTGTTGGGAAAGTACGTCGTGTGGGGAGCTTGGTGTGGAGTTTTTGGAGGAGTCAAGTAGACTAGGTTAGGTTGGGAGAATTTTTGGTGGAAACATTGGAGGTTTTGCTGGAGATTTTTCAGGGTTTGGGAGTAGGATGCCTGCATTAAAACCTAGTAGTCAAGTCTTCCCCTTCTACCACCATCGCCACTTCTTCTTTTCTTCACCGGCGTCGGCTTCCCTTCCTCCTCCTCCTCCCCTTTGCTCCGGTACCCTCCCTCTTCCCTACGCTTTTCCTTCTTCCTTCTTCATGATCATATCATTCATGCGTGCTCTCTACCTTGTTTCTTTCTTTTTTTCCATGCATCTTGAGCAGGCTCCTCGCATGGCATTGTTGTTTCAGCCATAGGGGAGGGGGGAGTGTTTGGACTAGTCGTCCGCCACCCTCCACTCGTCCAGAGGCCCTCACGCTGCGAGGGTGCCACAAGTAGCCCCATGCCCATGCAAGCAGCCTCAGGCACTGCCCATGGCTGGGCTTTGCTTGAGCGCCTAGGTGTTCATGCAGCACCTAGACCTTGCGGTGTTGGTGTTCTTTCTCCCCTTTCTTTTGGTTATTGTTTGTTTATTTAATTAAGTACTTTACTTAGTATTCATTATTACTATTATTACTTCATGATAGTGTGATATGTTAATTAATTTTTGTATTAATTCATGATTTATATGTGTATACTAATTGTAGTTAATTAAGTAACAAATCACACTTTAGCTTACTTATATAACTGGTTATTTTTAAGTTAAAATATTAAAGATGACATCTTTGATTTTTTAAATAATACATAAATGAAATCATTGTCGGCTAATTATTAATTAATTTCCAACTATTATTAGTCACGAATGGGTTAATTAGAACATTATTAATCCATGTATAATATAATTGGTATTATTTCCATTAAATACAATTAATTAATAAATTAAGTATGATGTTATTAGTGATTTATAAGATAAAGTTAGTATCTTTATCATGTTTAAAAATAATTTTATGTAATGGTGTTAAAAACAAGTTAATCATGATAGAGTTATTATGAAACTATTTGCATGGTGGTTTGACATTATGAAAGGAAGTAGATAAAATTAGTCGTTTGAATAGTGGGTTGATAAGGATGATAGTATGTAGTATTCAAATTGTAATAAATAAATAAAGTCGATAGCATATTTGATTGAGTAAACTAAAAGAATCTTATGAGTTGTATCCCTTGAATTATAATAATACACATTATATTAAAAAAAATGATGTGGCAGTCTGATTAATTGTCAGGTAAATATTTGGAGTTAGTAAAAAGTTAATAAATTATTATTGGTATATCCAAGTTATTATTAACTAAATAAGTAGCTATTACATCTTTATTTGGTGTTAAAAAGTTATATTAATTAAAAGTCTAAATGATAGTTTTAATCACTGGAATGGTAGTCATGGGCAGCACCAAGGCCGATTGCATGGACAGGAGGCTGCACGTGCCCATGGCATGAGGGCTCTCCAACTCTAGATTTGAGGTCCTTCCTCCACACATCTCTATAGCTTTATTGACGACTTTGGGCCGCTTTCATATTTTCTTGGATCAATCTCACCTTCTCAATCGCCTCCCTGACCATTTCCGATCCTATTGTCACAACTTTTGGTGATCTGAACAAACTGGAAGGCGAACTACACGGTCTCTCGTATTAGACTTCAAAGGTGTCATCCATATGCTAGCTTAATAAGAGTTGTTTTATGTGAACTCTACTAAGGGTAGGTGTCGTTTCTAATCCTCGACCAAATCAAATATGCATGCTCGTAGTAGGTCCTCTAGGGTTTGGATGGTGCGCTCACTCCAAACGTCAGGCACTACTAAGCTTAATCTTTACTCCATAGTTGTTTGGAATGTGTCCTATAAATGCAATGTGAAAAGAGGATCTTTGTGGAATACAATTTCCTTTGGGATCCCATGCAACCTTACGATGTTATCGATGAATAATCAAGCTAGGTACTCCGCCATCCGAGTTGCCTTCATTGAAATGACGCGTGTAGATTTAGTCAATTTATCCACCTCCACCCAGATTGAGTCATGCTTCCTCTAAGTGCCACCAAAGTTGGTGTGATGCCAAAGGACTTAAGTATTAAGCAAGCGGTTACGAGGTCAAATCTTAGAAGTGAAAAAAAAACTTTTTTCCAAGGTTGATCGAACCTCTTTAAAATAACCATATTTATTTTTATTATAAGACTTCTAAAAGTTAACCCCACATCTAATACAAAGATCCAGATTATTAGTGGGAATGGACTATAAATCTTCAACTTTGATCAACCACTTTCTAGAGATGACTTTGGCCCATCAATTTTCACTTTGGGTCAAGTCATTATATATGGTATCAGAGCCAGCTTAATTCTATATTAGATAGTGGATTGGACTGAACATATGCTATGCTGTTAACCACGAGCAGAGTATAGGAATTTTGAAAACGGAATTTCCCTAAAATAGCTAGATTGCAAAACCTCGAAAGTTAGTCTTATATCTAATACCTATAGGTATAAGATCTGGTTTATTAGTGGGAATTGACTATAGACCTTCAACTTCGATTCACTACTTTAAAGAGATGACTTAGGCCCATTAATTTACATTATGGGTCGGGTCGTTATAAATGACATCAGAGCCAACCTAGTTGTCCATTAGATGGTTGATTGGACTGGGCGTGGGCTAGGCTGTTAGCCATGGGTTGAGTGTAGGGATTCCGAGGGCGGAATTTCCTAAGGTAGGTGAATTGTAAGACCTATAAAAATTAGTCTCATGTCTAATACTTACAAGTTTATTAATGAGAATGGACTGTAAACTTTCAACTTCGGTTAACCACTTTATAGAGATGATTTAGGCCCATTACTTTATACTTTGGGCGGGTCATCACAGATGATATCAGAGCCAACTTGGTTTCATATTAAATAGTGGGTTGGATTGGACATATGCTATGATGTTAGCCACAGGCTGAATGTAGGAATTTCAAGGACAAAATTTCCTTAAGGTGGGTAGATTGTAAAACCCTAAAAATTAGCCCCACAACTAATACTTATTGGGATAAGATCCAGTTTACTAATGGGAATGGATTATAGATCTTCAACTTTAATTAACCACTTTGAAGAAATGACTTAGGCCTATTAGTTTGTACTTTGGGCTCGATCATTACAAATGGTATCAAAGTCAAGCTAGTTCAATATTAGATGGTGGGGTGGATTGAACGTGGGCTATGATGTTAGCCACAGGCCGAGTGTAGGAATTTCGACGACGGAATTTTCCTAAGGTGGATAGATTATAAAACTCTTAAAGTTAGTCCCACATTTAATACCTATTGGGATAAAATCCAATTTAGCGGTGGAAATGGACTATAGATCTCCAACTTGATTAACCAAACTTTTGAAAGGATAACTTAGCCCATCATGTTACACTTTATGCCGGATCGTTACATAGATCCTTTGTACATTGGTGCCATCTTCCCAAGTCTAAGACACAGATTGCCACACAGTATAAGCTGAATCCACTAGATCACATCTGAACTGATGTGAGGTTCCATTGAATTCCATAGCCACGAACTAACACAAGCATCCCCCTTTGTCCACTCTAAACTAGAAGTTTCTAGTGCCACCTCCTCTATATATACTTCAATTTCTCCTTGGAAATTAGAAAGGCCTATATAACAGCAGACCATTGAAGAAAATTCTTTCCACATAACTTAGTGGTAGTAATAGAGGTACCACTAAGTATTTCAACAATGCATAAGGCATTCCCATCTAGAGAAGCAGCTATTGCTTTTCCTTTGGCCATGGATACAACAAGAAAGAACAAAAACAGGAGGTAGAAGGATAGAAATTGCAGTTGGAACAAGAACAGTGATAATAAACAGATCACTGCATGGATTCACAGGTCCCTAACCTGGATCTGAAACCATGTTGAACAATACAAACATGAATGCAACACAAGTTAATTAGGAAGAAATGGGTGAATTGATCTCACTTCATCCTCCATAGGTCACCCTTTTATAAGAACATATTAGGTACAACTACCCCCTATTTTAAGGGGATCAGATTTACAAGATATAGGAACTAAAATTCTATGTAAGACACAGTCAAACACAAATACTAATGTTACACTAACATGGATAGAACACAATCCTAACATCTCAACACGCATCTTAGAAAATATTTTCTCAATTTCTAGCCAAAGTTTAATAATAAAAGAATTCAGACAATCAAATACACAAAAAGATAAAGGATTTTTTTTTCAAACCTGTGTAGAAAATGGCTGATTTTCTGTGAGGATTGTACTCGGTAAGAAGTGCTAACCATTTTCTCATCAACTTGGATCCTTCCTGATTTCACTGCAGCAACCTGAGCACTCATGTCAACTTAATGCATAAAAATAAACTTCAAAATGAAAAGAACAAAGAAGTTAAGTTCACCCATTACTTGCACTAATCATCGGCAGAGCCAGGAAGTAATGTGAGGGATTTCCCTCACACGATTTCCAAGAAGGTTGGTTAAGATGACATAAGTTATCTGTCAGTGCAGCAATCTAATTTCCCTCACAAGATTGTGAGAAGAAAGTTTGCATCAAAAGGCATGATAACTTAAGCATGATGCTAAAATCACACACTTGAAAACACGGTCTTCATGTAAAAATGCTCATCCTTCCAGTTAAATAATGATTATCTACCTACAGAGTAGAGTTATTTTGCCACTGGATGTTTGCCACATAATTGTTCTTATGAATGCCAAACTCTAATGTATGATCAAATAGGTAAAAAATATTCCACATCCGCATCTACTGAAGGCCACCAGTTTTTGCCTATTTTACATATTCAGTAGAGAAAGTATATTCCATGACGGAAAATAACTTATCTTTGATATGAAAAGAAGAAGAAAAAGAAGAAGAAGAGAAGATAGGACAGCTATAAACCTTCTTAATCAACTTAAACATCAAAAAACTATGTGTGAAGACTCTCTTTAATCCTTTTTCTCTCAATTTTGTCAATAATGATTTAAGAAGAGATAGTAGTTTGTTTGAATAGATCGAAACAATTTCCTACCTACTCCCCACAAAAGGTTATATTTCTCATATACACACATGAACACATGAAAATGCAGTTGTAATTACCATAAGTGTACGAGTGAAACAGCATTGAACTAGCTTGGAGCAATGACAAATTGCATATATCATGAAAGGAGTAAGTGCAAGTGATGGAAGAAAAAAAATTAATTCATTATTATCAAATAAGAGGGAATCTAATCCTACATTAGCTTGTCGATCCCCCTTGCCTATCGTTATTAATCTGCCCACCCAGCCCTACTTTTCTAGCTCCTCATCTGGATCCAACAACCTTATAAATAAAAAATACTTAAATTTCAATTAAATAATAAAGAATTAAAATTAAGAGCATACATAGTACTCATAAGGCCGTCCCTTAAACTCCTCAGTGAAGAGATCCACAATAGTTTTCCCAGTCCATCGAACTTTCACCTGCATAATGCAACGATGAAAAGTATCTTACTTTCACTATATCCCCAACAATTCAACCCAAGCAAAAATTAAAAAACGGGAAACGCAGCAGTAAAAAAACAAAACATACATGGGCAATGAACTCGAAGTAGTATGGTCGAACATAGCGCCTCCCTAAGGAATCAAGCCCACACAAATTGAAGCACAAAAGAGCAACAAAACATTGAAAATGGAGCAAGTTTGGGAGGAGCAGGAACATACCATGGCGAAAGATGTAGTCTTGGGCCTCAGGGGGTTTGCTGGGGTTTGCCACACTATCTCCATAACCAAGAATCAGTCGCTCTCCCTAGTCCAAGTCGACTAGCAGCTCAAAAAATATGAGCAGACCTTAGTTCAATTCATATATGCATGATCAAAAAAAATTGGCAGAGCAAATCCAATCCACATGAAAGTAAAAAAATTGGCAGACAGCATTCATTCCAAATTGGTAGAGCAAATTCATTCCACATGGCCATTAATTTTTAACCTCCATAACCAAGAATCAGTCGCTCTCCCTAGTCCAAGTCGACTAGCAGCTCAAAAAATATGAGCAGACCTTAGTTCAATTCATATATGCATGATCAAAAAAATTGGCAGAGCAAATCCAATCCACATGAAAGTAAAAAAATTGGCAGACAGCATTCATTCCAAATTGGTAGAGCAAATTCAATCCACATGGCCATTAATTTTTAATTTTTTCAAGGAAAGATCACAGCTTTCCCTGCCCGCGTAATGTAGAAATATGATCAGCGAGACAGTTGTCGGACGTTGTGAATTGCGATTTACTGAAAAGAAAAACGACGAGAGAAGGAGAAGGAAGAGAGGGGTGGCGGGTTTGAGCTCACCTTCGCCGGAGAAGAGGAAGCGGAGTGGTTCGCCGGTGGCGCATGGAATAAGACGATCATATATAAAAAAAACCTTGTGTTTTTAGATAAGGGCGGGGAAATTAAACATAAAAAAACCTTGTGTTAAAAAAAACAAACCTTTTTTTCTGGTTATAAAAAGATAAAATTAAAGTAATTTATACATTAGTTATATATTTAATTTAAACATATTTTACTAGGTCTTACAAAATAATATTTATATTTATTAATCTCAAGGTTCGCCAATACTTCTCCGAATCTATATAAGTAACTGATTAAAAATGACCTAATTTTTTATTTTAAAAAGGTGGACTAGTTAGTAGATATTTAGAAATTAATTTTTATAATAATTATTTTGATAATTAAAATAAAATAGTTTAAAATATTAAATAAAATTAAAATTTTATGATTATCATATTAATTTTTTTAATTTTTTATGTATATTTTGAATACCAATATCCACTAAATTACTCTAAATAAAAGGTGTAATTCAAATAAATAATACAAGGTTTAACTTATGTATACATTATTCTTTTAAAAGGGTTAATATTTTTTAATTAAAAAATATTACAAAATTTAAAAGTCTAAATTTTTATTTCATGATATCAGAGATATGAGTTTGGAGTCAAATTGATGAAGGTTAAATTCGCTTTGTTGGGTCAATTTTTGGGTTATGTCTTTTTTGAGTTGGGCACTAAATCAAATTAAACAAGGAATGAACCAATTCAGACGTGGGCAGTATCTACGCGATACGATAGATTATTCCCGTTTACGTTTTTCCAGTGAAAAGTTAGGGTTATTTAATGTTCTTTTAAAAAAATTGTATCTTGTTTGACTTTTTCAGCTATTAATATTTTCTGGCATAATTATTGTATTTTTTGATTCGCTGTCTATATCAATAATTGTCTTTGGAATTTTTTATAATTAAAAATATTTAATATCAAAAGAGAGGAACAAAGGAAGGAAAAACAAAATCAAAAACAGATATTTCAATTTTGATTAACAAAGATTATAATTCACGTTACTCGGAGCATGTTCAACTTATCGTATTCTTGGGTCCTTGGTTCATTTGTAGAAGTTTAACCCGTGAGAGTAGTAAATTTCCCTAATTTCATAAGTTTAACATTGACATCAAATATGTCAATGTTATTCTAACACTTGATACCAGCAAATCCTTCACCATGGAGCAATACATAATACTTAAAAATGTTGCATCAATCATGTAACGGAGGCCAAGGTAGAACAATTTCCTTGACATTCATAACCCCGTATACGTACATGTCATCAGAAAGAAACGACGGGGCTGTCTGTAGGATCTATATTCGATGCTGCTATTTGTATGAAATCATCAAACTGGGAAACTACCATTAGCAAACAATACGCAGCACCATATTTTGCAAAGTTTCAACCAATAACAATCACCCACACATACACACAGTGACAATGTGATTGCCCAGTAAGTTAAATGAGCGAAAATTAATGAACTCGGCTAAGTATATTCTTCTGTTGTTTTCTTTTCAAAGTTATATTTGTCCTCTTGTTGTTACATACAATTCTTTCCACGTTAGAGGCAGTATGAAAATGAAAATATACTCTAAAAAGAGATGCTCAGACTAGTCATAAAAAGTACAAATCAAAGAATCAGATTCAGTTAGTACTCAAAAACAGGTTGCCAAACGCCACCTGCTACTACTATAATGTAGACAAAAAAAGAAGCAAATGTATGCAAAAATAGCTCGTTGAAAGTTATACTACCATTTGCACAGAACCCAGACTACAAACTTGTAGGCCGTTTCCTTCAAAAAAGCAGCAACTTGCAAAAAAACAAAATCATAGATTTCACCATTTCTGAAATCTGCCATCTCTTTGTTAGCTTTCGTTAAGCATCTAAATTTATAGGTTCTGCAATAGGTGAAAACCAATGCTAATTCTTAGCATTCATAAAGTTGGAGGGAAGCATAGTTGCAAAAATCGGAATCGGTTTTCGATGGAATCACTGAATCACATCGAATTAGTCTAAATCGATTAAGAATTAATTTAATTAAATCGGTCTAAATTAGCCCTATACAAAAATTTTAATTTAGTTAAAATCGGTAAGTTATTAGTTATAGAACATGTCATTTTGATATAATGGTATGTATTATCTTTTATTGTATTTTTTCATATTTTTTGGATTTTTTAAATTATTTAGAATTAGTTATTATTTTTGACTCGAGTCGGATTCGAGTTAAATTTTAATTACGAGAATGCCACGGCTATTTTTTTTAATTCTCCCCTATTCTCTCCCACACGCGCCACCCTCCTTCCCCTGTTGCCGCTGCCTCGCCCCGCCGCCCCTGCCAGCCCTATCCCGTCCCTCCCCCGCCGAAGCCACCCCACCCAACTTCCCGCCCCCCCCCCCGCGCCTCGAGCCCCCTGTGCCCCCTACCCCACCCCACACCGCCAATCCCTTCCCGTGCTGGCCCCTTTGCCCCCTGCCCCGCCACCCCCTTCCACCCCTCTAGATCGTCTCCCCCCCAGCCCCCAAGTTGCCCAATCACCTAGTCACTGCCCTCGTCGCTCGGTGCTCACCATCGCCACCCCGTCCTCCCCCCGCCCTATTTATCACCACCGTTCGGAATCGGCTAATTTGGGCCGATTCCAGAATCGAATCGATCAGAATCGGCCGATTCACAGACCGATTCGCATAAAGACCGAGTTAGCTATTTTTTGAATCGAAAACCCTCTGATAGATAGATACGTTGGTAAGTAGGGGTGCTAATTGAGCGAGCGAGCCGAGCTCAACATGTGTTCGAACTCGGCTCGAATAGTTCGAAACTCGTTCGAACTCGACTCGAGATCGAACGAGTTTTGGACATACATACTCGAGTTCGACTTAAATATCTTTTATGTGTTCAAGCTGAGCTCGAATATACTTAAACTGTTTAATTTTTTATGAGCTCGAAACCAGCTCGATTAAAAGTCAAAAGTACCTCACTTAAAAAAAATGAGGCCAATGTGGTTTGAACCCACAACTTTGACGTCATCAAGGTGGATACTTACCATCTCAACTATCTTGCTTCTTTGTTATTATATTTCATATATATATATATAATATAATATAAAGACTATATTATTATATTATTTTATCGAGTCGAGTTCGAGTTGAACTACGAGTCGAGTTCGAGTTACAACCGAGTCGAGTCGAGTCGAACACGACCTTGCTCAAGCTCGGCTCGTAAGATTCGAGGTTCGAGTCAAGTTCGAATCGAGCATTTAAATGTCGAGTTTCGAGTCGAGTCAAGCCGAGCCGAACGCTAAATGGTCACGAGCTGGCTCGCTCAATTAGCAACCCTATTGGTAAGTGCTTGAATATAGTTGAGAACCGAAAAGGGTGCAAATAGTAGCATACACATTTGCAAGGAGAAAGAGCAGTAGCTAGAAAGAGAGACATCAGTTTGTGGAGACATGGAGTAGAGGGATGTGAAGGAGGAGAGGGCCAAGGCGGCGGCGAGGAAGGCAGCACATGTGCTAGAGGGGAGTCGAGTTGGGAGAGAGGGAGCGAGCTGCTTCCATGGATAACGAGTGCTCAGACGATCAGCTGCAGCAGCAGCGGCCTGCCGGCGTGTTGGGTACCATACTCAAGGCAGTACACGACACCTTCGACCATGCGAAGGACACCACCACCGGCACGACCCAGGAAGCCGCGGAGAAGACTAGAGAAACTATCGACGCCGCCGCACAAGGCGAGTCGAGGCAAAAGATGTAGCTGCGGACTAGACAAGGGGACGACCCAATCCGCTGCCGATAAGGCTCACGAGGCGAAGGATGCTGCAGCTCAGAAGACTAGCAGCACTAGCGCAGACAGCGCTGATAAAGTGAGGGAGGCGAAGGACGCTACGGCGGAGAAGGCGAAGCAGTGGAACGGAGGCGACTACTCAGAAATTAGGCGAGTACAAGGACTATGCCGCGGAGAAGGCGAGGGAAGGGAAGGATTCAGTTTCGGAGAAGGCCAAGGAGTGCAAGGACTATGCGGCAGAGAAGGCGAGGGAGACGAAGGATTTGGTGGCCGAAAAGGCGAAGCAAGCGAAGGAGTCGGCAGTAGAGAAGGCTATAAGGGCAATGGAGTATGTGGAGGATAAGAAGGAAGAGACCAAAGAGAAAGCTGGGGAGACTTCAGAGACGGCCAAGGTGAGACTCCATTCATTAGTATTTTATATAGTAGAATTTACCCTTTAAGGGTGGACTAATAGACCTCTACTTATTTGTTTGAGAAGGCTTGGCAAGAGATGGAAGAGATAAAGGCTGAGAGACCAAGATAGAGATGATCTAAATGTTGGGTCTAATGGGCTTCCAAACGGGACTTGCAATAAGTGTTATGAGTCTCTCTTAATTCAAAAGCTAGCTTAAAGAATAAAGCTTTCCCATTAGCCTATATACAAGTCACCAGTCACCTCTATATATATTGTGGGATAAACCCAATAATTCTCCCCTCACACATCATGTCACCCGAATCATCTCCCTCTCACCACATACAAGGTTCTGATACCACTTGTTGGGATTAACCAAACAAATTCTCATTTCAACGAGTAAGGATGAACATTATCAAGTAGAATACAGAGATCATACAAGATAATTTTACGTGGAAAACCCCAAATTTGGGAGAAAATCACAGGGCAAACGGCCAAATCAAATTTATTATATCACAATTTTGATACAAAATAGATCCACAGGAGAACAAACTCCCCAATACCAATTTACTGTACTTTCTACAAAATTGGTATAAAGTCGTAAAAGATAATAAAGGAAGAATATTACAGATTAAGAACTTGGCGAAGTTACCATTGACGATTGCAAACCAATCTCAACAAAACATTCACCTTTCTTCAATCCACACAATTTTCTTTCTCCCTTTGTAGCAGCAATTTTTCTCCAAAACCCAAAAACCAAAAACCAAAGAAGAAAAGCGTCGTACGTTGCTTTTATTCCTTTCAACTAACCAAATCTACAAAATCTTGGTTTTTGCCCAAAATAGGGTTATAAGTTCATGTATTTATGGAGGAGGGACAACCCAACAAACCTCCCCTTCCCGACTCCATGAAATACCTCTAGCCAGCATGGGAAGCTCCATCCATGCCTGCTCCATTCCTACAGTAAACATGTTTCTCCTTTGATACAACTTTAGTCATCATGTCTGAAACATTCCTTTCAGTATGAATTTTTGTTAGCTCAAGAGATTTACTTTCCAACACATCTCTTATCCAGTGATATCTCACATCAATGTGCTTGCTCCTTGAATGAAAACTTGAATTCTTACTCAGGTGAATTGCACTCTAGCTATCACAATGTACAATATATCTCTCCTGTTTAATGCCAATTTCATTCAAAAATCTCTTCGTCCATAGCATCTCCTTGCAAGCTTCTGTAGCAGCAATAAATTCTGCTTCAGTTGTGGATAATGCAACACACTTTTGCAACCTAGACTGCCAAGACACAGCCCCATTAGCAAAATTAACAACAAACCCAGATGTTGACCTTCTTGTTTCCAAGTCACCTGCCATGTCTGCATCGGTGTAGCCAACCAATAAAGGTTTATCACTTCCAAAACACAAACACATTTTGGACGTACCTCTCAAGTACCTCATTATCCATTTAACTGCTTGCCAATGTTCTTTGCTCGGATTTGCTAAATGTCTGCTAACCATTCTAACTGCATATGCTATATCAGGCCTTGTACAAACCATAGCATACATCAAACTACCAACTGCAGAAGCATAAGGAACCTTTCTCATTTCCTTCATTTCTGTTTCACTTAAGTCACTTTTCTTCAACTTGAAGTGACTCCCAAGTGGAACTCCAACCGGCTTTGCATCTTTCATGTTGAATTTTTCAAGTACATTTTCTATGTACTTTTACTGTGACACCCAAAGCTTTCTAGCTCCCCTGTCACGCCAAATGGACATTCCCAAGATTTGCTTTGCCGGTCCCAAATCCTTCATTGCAAAGGATTTGTTCAAGTTCTTCTTTAAACTTGCAATCTTGGCTCCATCATGTCCTACAATCAACATGTCATCCACATAAAGCAACAGAATAATAAAGTCACCATCATCAAACCTCTTGATGAACACACAGTGATCAGAAACAGACTTCTTGTACCCATTCTTTTCCATAAAAGAATCAAACTTTTTATACCACTGTCTAGGAGCTTGCTTCAAACCATACAAACTCTTTTTCAGTCTGCACACCATCTGTTCCTTTCCTCTGACTTTAAAACCCTCTGGTTGCTCCATGTATATGGTCTCCTCAAGATCACCATGAAGAAAGGTCGTCTTCACATCTAACTGTTCAACTTCCAAATCCAAACTTACAGCCAAAGCCAGAACAATTCTAATAGAAGACATTTTAACAACAGGAGAAAAAATTTCATCGAAATCAATACCTTTCTTCTGTCCGAAGCCCTTCACCACCAACCTTGCCTTGTACCTTGGTTGTGTGTTGTTTTCTTCATATTTGATCCTGTAGACCCATTTGTTCCTCAATACTCTCTTCCCCTTAGGAAGATCCACCAACTCATAGGTGTGATTATCATGCAAAGATTTCATCTCATCTTGCATTGCCTTCAACCACTTCTCCTTTTCTACATGAGCTTTGACCTCACTGAAATTTTCTGGTTCTCCACATTCAGTAATTGTCACATATTCTGATGATGGATATCTTGTTGATGGAACTGGTTCACGAGCTGATCTCCTCACATTAGTTGGCTGCCCTTGATCAGAATCTCCATGTTCCTATCCAACATCATTAACAAACTCATTAGAAATATCATCAGACACCACATCCTCACCCTCATCATCACTCGGTGGGGAAATAATTGTGTCATCCTGAGCCGCCTCTTCACTTCTAGTTGAGGTTGAAGGATCTTTTATCTTTTCCAAGCTTTCTTGAGATTTAGTTTGAGGAACTTCTTCCTTGCCAAAGTCCTCAACTGTTTGATCCTCCTTGAAAACTACATCTCTGCTTCGAATCAGTTTTCTATTCTTAGGATCCCAAAGTTTGTATCCAAACTTATCATCACCATATCCCAGAAAAATACATTCCACGGCTCTAGAGTCAAGCTTAGCCCTTTGCTCCTTGGGCACATGTGCAAAGGCTTTACAACCAAAGACTCTTAAATGAGAATAACTGACCTTTTTGTCACTCCAAACCCTTTCTGGTATGTCACTGTCCAGAGCATGTGTGGGAGATCTGTTGATTAAATAACAAGTTGTGCTCATGGCTTCACCCCAGAAGCTTTTAGGCAACTTAGCTGAAGACAACATACTCCTAACCCTCTCAGAGATGGTCCTATTCATTCTTTCAGCCACTCCATTATGTTGAGGAGTATAAGGAACCGTCTTCTCATGCCTAATCCCATGCTTGCTACAATATTCATCAAACTCAACAGAATAATATTCACCACCATTATCACTTCTAAGACATTTCAAGAGCTTACCGGTTTCTCTTTCAACCAATACATGAAAATTCTTAAAGATGCCAAAAACATCACTTTTATTTTTCATGTCATAAGCCCACACCTTCCTAGAAGTATCATCAATAAAAGTGACAAAATAAATAGAACCGCCAAGAGATTTTACCTCCATAGGCCCACACACATCAGAGTGTACCAACTCAAGAACTTCTGACTTCCTTGTACTTGTGCTTGCAAAGGATGTCCTACGTTGTTTCCCGACCAAACAATGGTCATAAGGACTAATTGTGATGTCCTTGACCTTGGGAAGGAGATTTAACTTCTTCAAAGTCTCTAGTCCCTTCTCACTCATGTGTCCCAATCGATGGTGCCACAAATCAGCAGTGGAATCAAATGAGGAGATATTAACCTCCCCTCGAACTAGACTCATCTCAGTTTTGTACAAACTGCAACACTTCTTCCCTTTAGCAACAACAAGAAAACCTTTCACAAGTTTCCACACACCTTGTGCAAATTGTGAACCAAATCCTTCATCATCAAGCACTCCGGTTGACAACAAACTCATCCTCAAATCTGGAATATGTCTGACATTTTTAAGCACCAATCTGTAACCCGTGTTTGTTACTATATGCACATCTCCAAGTCCCACAATTTTGGAAGTATCACTATTTCTCATCTTCACTATACCCAAATCTGAAGATTCATAGGTAGCAAAGAAATTTCTGCTTGGAGTTGCATGAAATGATGCTCCCGAGTCAACTACCCAACTAGCATCACAATCAGCCGTCAAACAATCATTCCCACAATCAGAAAGAATCACCATGTCATCATGCACAACATTAGTATTCGTTTCTCCTTGATCCTTGTTGTCCTTATTTTTCAAGTCTTTCTTGAGCTTCCAACAATCCTTCTTCATATGACCTGTCTTGTCACAATAATAACACTTCAAGTGCTTCCTAGATTTAGACCTTCCTCGACTCTTGTCCCTTCTGTCTGTGTCTCTATTTCTTGATCTACCTCTTGCCTCTTCTGACACTAATGCATGAGACCCTGAAGTTGGTAGAGATTTTCTTCTCACCTCCTCATTCAGTAAACTGCTTGTTACCATGTCCATTGTGAGTTTTCCATCCGGAGCAGCATTGCTCAAAGATATCACCAATGTTTCCCAACTCTCTGGCAAAGTGTTGAGGAGCAGGATAGCTTGTCATTCCTCATCTAGAGTCATCTTCATCCTGGCAAGTTGAGTAATAATACTCTTCATCTCATTGAGATGCTCACTTATGTCACTTCCATCCTTATACCTCAAGTTCACCAATTTCCTTATCAAAAGGGTCTTGTTGCCAACAGTATTCCTCTCATAAACTTCTTGGAGTTTATCTCATATTGCTTTTGAGGATGTCAATTCAGAAACATGATGATACACTAATTTCATCTATCCATTGTCTCAAACAATGTCTTGAGTCTTATCCCATATTGCTCTTTGAGGACGCTCAATTCATGTCTCAAACAGTTCTAATTCAGAAACATGATGATTCACAACTTTAATCTACCCATTGTCTCCAACAGTCTTTGGAGTTTATCCTATATTGCTTTTGAGGACGTCAATTCCAGAAACATTTCATTTTACGCATTTATCTGTCAATTCAGAAACATGATTCACAACTTCATCTACCCATTGTCTCAAACAGGCCATAGCCTTCCTATCCAACTTATTCCAGTCTTTTTCAATCACCTTTGCCGGTTTTTTGACCAGTGATAGGTTCATATAAAGTCTTTTTCAATCACTTTTGCCGGTTTTCTGACCAGTGATAGGTTCATACAAATCCTTGGAATATAAATGATTAATCATTTTTCCTAGGCCCCTTAAGAGATATCATCTTAAGATACTTCTCATCAGTCATCTTGTTGAAATATAAATCACAATATAAATGATTAACATTTTTCCTAGGCCCCTTAAGAGACATCACTTTAAGATACTTCTCATCAGCCATCTTGTTGAAATATAAATCACAATATAAATGATTAATAATTTTTCCTAGGCCCTTTAAGAGAATCATTTTTCCTAGGCCCCCTAAGAGGATATCATCTTAAGATACTTCTCATCAGCCGAGACACACTAACTAGGCTCTTAGAAATTTCATCGTCGTACACTTGGTGGGCATCAAATATCAACAACCAAAACTTGCAAATTTCATCGTCGTACACTTGGTGGGCATCAAATATCAACAACCAAAACTTTGCAAACCTCTTAACTCTGATACCACTTGTTGGGTCCAATGGGCTTCCAAACGGGACTTACAATAAGTGCTATTGACTTCTCTTAATCCAAAAGCTAGCTTAAGGAATAAGGCTTTCTCATTAGCCCATATACAAGTCACAAGTCACATTTATACATGATATGGGATAAACCCGACACTAGATAGAGCAAGGGCCGATGCTGCAAAGGTTGAAGAAGCATCCGAAAGGTATTTTATTTCGTATGGTCTTTGTTCATTGCATGTCATATTGTAGCTACTAATTATCGATATAAGTGTTATTTAGGGGGAAGGGCAATATCTTTAGTGCGATTGGGAATGCTACTGGGACGATCAAGGAGAAGTTAATGGGTGCAAAGGATGCAGCAGGGAATAAGCAAGGAGGGAGGAAGCAAGGGGCAGGGGAGCCAGTCTCCGATAAAGATGGCGATGGAGTGGTGGGATCAAGAAGGGTGTTAGTGATAGATAAAGGTTCCAAGTTCGACGATGTTGTCCAGACGCAGAGAGAAGCTGACCAGGCGACCGGCCAAACATTCAACGATGTGTGGGCAAGATCGGTGGAGAGGACGTTGTGATGATTAATCCCAAGAAATGAATTTGAGGTTGTATGCTATCTTGGTTGCCTTTTTATTAAGGTCATTCGGTTTTAGCCTTTGGTTAAGAAGTTGATCTTTTCAATTAATGTGTAAGGAAGCTTTTATGTGTTGAAAGTTCCTGAAAAGTGTATTGAATGTACATCTTAGTATTATTTGTCAGCCTTGCTTCAACTTAGCTTGAATCCTCTCAAGATAAATCAATCATAGCTACACAAAATCTTATCCAAGTGTATTGCGAGACCCGACGGTGAATTGGGTTCGCTGAAAAAGAATCAGTGAATTGGGTTTTGCTCAAAACAAATCGATCATAGTGTACAGTGAGTTTTCTAAACAAGCCACAATTTTCTTCCTCCTGAGAGTACATCATTTCGTATAAGCTTTTAATAAAGAGAGATTGATCGGTACCACTAGAACTTGTGTTTGCACGCTCGAAGAAGGAAGCAAGAACACTGCCCGCAAAATCATGGCGCTAAAGTTGTTTCTGGAGTAGCCGATCCAAGAAATTCAGAGATGCATGTCTGTTTCCCATGTTACTTCCAGACTTCGAGACATCATGAGTTAGCAAATTAGTCTTCGTCAAATGTATGATGCAAGTCTAGAACCGAGAATTCGTGGGTATCCTAAACGGTGCAACACCAGACATGGCAACAGAACGTTTGCGTCTGAAGTACAGGACCGTGCCGCTCGCGGCTAACATGATGAGCATGATTCCCTGAAACAAAAAAATAAAACAAATATTTTATAAGCACAAACGGACAGGTCTAGTCCGTGTATATAGCTCTAGACAACAGAAAAACATAAACAGCATATATTTTTGAACCAGAAAATGACCATGACCTTTCCATCTCCAATTTTATTTATTTATAGAGTGGCAACATATTCATTTCTATGTTGGCAATATGATTTAGATAGTTGAATAAAACAATCCCAGTAGCTAATAATACGTACTCGAATCCACTATACCATTCCAACAAGAACACACACTGAGAATTGAGTAGAATCTTCGCCAGTTCTCTTTCCAACAAACACAAAACTATCCACTAAATAAATCTGGGGCTAGTATCTTTGTGAATAAATCAAATTAAAGAAGTACATAAAGCTACCAAAGTTCTCATTCGTGTCAATACATTTTAGGACAATTCCATGCTGAATAAAAAACATGATCGGAAAGTAATACACACTTCTTTATTCTGTTCACTTTTTCATGAATTTTGTGTTCCATTCCTTTTCATTATTAAAAAGTGTTTCATGCAGTGATTTTTTTCATTTGATCTAGTTTTTTTATAAACGGATATCTATATATAACCATGACATTTTTTCCCTTGCACTTCCTACCATTCCTTATGTTTCATATGTTTTTCCACTTTATTTGAGGTTTCACACTATTTCTCGAAATGTTCTCTCTTCTTCCACCAATTCACAATGCAATTTCTTCACCTGTTTTGAAGTCTTTAATGATGAAGTTCATCGGCCTAGTGAGCATGCACAAATGCAATTTCTAATATAATGATCTACCAACTATATGTTACTCTATTTTCTGTTTTTTTTTTCTATTTCAATACCCTTCACTTAATAAATAAAAAGTGCATATTTCACTAAAGCATCTCTTTGACAACTACAATTCTGGAGCAGACAATGTTGTTATGATTGATTATCCCTTCCTAACAGTGCAACAATTTCTATATCAGGCATGTTTTTAAAATAAAAAAGTATCGACTGGCTTTTCATTGTAGCAGTTTCCCTTTGTTCTTCAACTCTAACTTCTTCGTACTATTAGCCTTTTATTTAATATTTTATTGTGTTAGGTAACTTGAGTCTAAATTCTATTGTTATAAATCCTGACCAAAGCAGTTCATCATTGAATAGCATTGAGAGTTTACAAATTTCTCTCCTTCTCTTAGCAGTGGATGCCCTTGGTTTTTACTAACCACCAAATCTCATCACTACAACCTTCATTATCCATGGAAAACGGTTCCAGCAAAACCTTCACAATGGTTTAAAGCCAGTGGACCCTGATTCAAGGTTCCATTTTCTCACAACTCAAGTTAGTTCAACAAGTGATGAGATAAAAGAATCTCACACACATACCAGCTAGTCATGCTAACTAGCTTCATAAGTCAAAAACCAAGAAATTTAAAATTTTTATCCAAATACGAGGCTAAATCCTGTGTTATTTTTATATGGGAGAGAGTAACCCTTTGGCCTCTACGCTTATATGTTTTCATCACTGTACCAATTAACTAATAATGCTATCAATGCAATGAGAACGACAATTACCTTTTTGGAAATAGAGGGCCAAATGCACAAGGCTGACTTATAAAGGAAACCTCAGAGTTCAAATACAGAAAACCTCAACCCATGCTCGCAAAATCAACTTTGATTGTTTACAAGGAAAAACTACTACTTAAAAGTCCTACTAAAAGGTTCCAAAACATACAGACTCTGCATCAAATCATATTCTTGCATTAATAGTCCAATGGGGCGGGGGGAGGGATGAGGAAGTCGTAGTGATACTACCCAAAAAGCAAAAAAATTTACTTCAATTTAGTTGGTTTACTAGCTAAATAGGAGTTTCAGCATTTGGTGTTCCTTCGAAGAAGATTTATGATTTTTCTCAATCAATGTACCTCACTGGCAAACCCAAAAGTAAACCAATCCAAATCCCTTTGACTTTAAATTCATTATCTGCGCATCAGTCTTTTCTAACTCAGGTGAATAGAACCATCATAAGAAGCAAGTTTCATTTACCTCAAACCCAAGAACTGTCACATTTTCTTCACGGATTTTTGGTACGCAGCTCCTGTATGTGATATAACTTTGTTTCATACTCTCTAAAGGGGTTGAACCATCCAAAAATCTTCTTGACTTGAGAATTTTACGGTAAGCTTGCAATGTAATACTTGTGTCCAAAACAGATCTTCCTTTCTGCTGGCTGCCACTATTCATGGAATCATCAGTAATTTTGACACATTTCAAAGGAATTCGGTATCCAGTTTCACTGCATCTGTACTTTTCATCATTCTATGCATACACAAAAAAAAAGATGGTTAACTTCCACATAAAAAGAATTTTCAACTTATACGAGAATACTTAGGCCGTTAAAACTTCAAACTTATATCTCTTTTCTATTAGCCACAAAGAAAACTAATCAAGAAGGCTAATTTTTGTCCTTCATATTATGATTTTCCCATTAAAATGAAACTCATCATCAGATACAATCAATAGCAGCTTTGACCTGTGCATTATCAAACACCCATATCGATCTTTTCAGCAAATAACACCAAGCCATTTAGTTTTTATGAATTCCAACTCCCAATACTGAAACCCAGTACTGATGCAATAATTTGCATACTGCCAAACACAAAGCTCGACCGATTTCACACCAAAGCTAGTCAATGGCCAAATCTATATCCTTCATTTTTTCAATAAACAAAGAAACGTATCATTAGCTAGGGAACCCAGCAAAAGCAATAGCAAAATAACGTTTTTTTTGGGGGGGGGGGAATCTCCAAAACTATTCGTGCTATAAAGAGACTAATCAGCAATAACAACTGTACCAATTCAAAACAGTATACCCTGCACTCACAACATAATTTGCACAACTAAAGCTCCAAAATTCATCCTAACGCGTAGAATTGCAGGCATAAAATTATAAATAATAGATTGAAACAAAAGATAAAATCAATTCTACTTTGACGACAACAGCATAGGTGGTAAAACAAAAACCAACCTTTTCGGGATAGCGGCAAGCAACGCAAGGACCAGCAGGAGAGCAGTCATAGGTCTCGTTCCCGAGCTTCTCCTTGAAGCCCATGAGAGATCGTCCACTCCTAAACCAACCAACCGTCCAATTCTAGATCAAACATCAACAAAAGCTACCAATTTTCAAAATATGGACATCGGCTTGTACCTAAAGACGGACTCATCGGCGCCGGCGAGGAACGAGAGGGAATATAGGAGCAGAAGAAGAAGAATTCCGGAAAACGGAGTCCGCTCCATCGGCGGCGGCGGAGGCGAAGATCTCATTTTCCCGGCGAGGTATTGTCGCCGACTCGCCGGCGACGGGGAAGTTGGGATCGGTGATGGGCCGATTAACAGGTGTGTGAGGTTGGCCTCGTTACGGCCCAAGCCCAGCACAGGTCCAATAAAAATGGCCCACAATATATGTGGTCCACTAGGTTTATTTTATTGGTTCACGACAGCGATTTTTTCTTTAATTTTTTAGTTCAAGTAAAAGGCCCTAATTGAGGGCTATTGATATTTTTTAGGGCTGAAATTGATTATTTTTATAATCTTCAGGCAGTTATAAAAAATTAAATCAATGATAGAATTGATGACTAATTTTGTTAAAATTATCAATAACTTCCCTAACGTCAAATCCTTTACGTCACCATTAGGCATGCATATGTAGCATGTATATTTTAATTTTTAAAAGTTATTTGCATGTATAGTCTTAACATGTTGATGATGCTCGCAAATAATTGCCTCAAATCTAAGGTACACAAAATAATCAGCATATTTGCATGTATGTTTTTTAAGGCTTACGTAGCAATGTCATCTTATATTATAGTTTTAAAACTAAAAACTTAAATTAGACTCTTAGATTATAGAGTGGAATCGATTCAAAGTGGATTCCCAACTGACTAAGATTTATTTATATCAATTTCTAAATTCAGTCAAATTAAGGGATATTGCTCTCTTTTGACACTTAAATATAAAACTAATAAATATATGACTTATATTATTTTAAACTATTAATTTAAAATTCCAAAAAAATTAGTTGACTTTGGGAGACTTGGCGAGTAAATCATAAAATCTATCAAAAGATAGTCATTTATGCTGTTTCATTCAGAAAGCCGGCGAATGGAGTGGAATCGAAGAGTTTTTTGAATAAAAGTAGTTTTAAAATTTTGTCCTAATATAACAATGTCATTCAGCAAGGTTTTACCTCTTCTTTAATTCTTTCTTTCTTACATTTTTTTTTCAAATTAGCATATCTAGCAAGCTTTTTATATTGTGAACAAGCGGTAGTTTTAAGGTTCCACACCATTCATCGTAGCTATATTGCACTTGTCATGACATGCAATATATTAACTCTAGGTTTTTTTTTCAATGTAATTGTTTTTTATTTTCACGCAACAATTAGGGAATGTTTGGTTGTCTTGAAATTACACAAAAAAAATAGATATTTAAAAATAAAAAATTTCCTTGTGTTTAGATGCTTAGAAATTTGGTAAAAAAAATTTTATTTTCAATTAAAACAAGTGATGTAAAAATTTTACAAAGTAACAATTTTTGTGAAAAATAAAGGCAACTAGGAGAAATTTTCAGAGATACATAGAGGTAAAAAATATTTCTTTTTTATCTTATTTTCCAATTGTCAAAACATGTAAAGGACGTACTTAAAATTTTCACGTTATTTTATTTCATATATTACATTTCTATTACCCGAGGAAAATATTTTTTTATTTACACTATTTTTATACCAACTAAACTGACCCTTAATATAAATATCGTTAATGTGAAGATGTTCACAAACACAACTGTGGTACGCAAAATGAAGTTAATTAGTGGCCATAAAGTTTTCAACATCATACGTAAGATTAGTATTTCGGTTAGCACGTTTGTGTGAATGGATATTTTCGAAGCAAAGTTCGTATTAACGACAGTGAACTAATGTTCTTGAACACGACCATAAAACTGCGTAATCTGCATATATTTAGATAAGCAATATTTAGAGAGAGAACCACATGAACATTTTTGTTTACATGTTTTTTTCTAAAAAAAGAGAAAACAAATAAATATTTTCAATGAAATTGAACGTCTCTAGCAAGCGCAAAGGAGTAGAGGATTAGACAGAAGCAGGCATGAATATGTATTATTCCAAAGAAGAACACATGATCACACATGTGCATGCTTCTTACTGTAGTATACATGTATAATTGATCATCTCTACCTGTTCTCCATTAAATCGGACAAAATATGACAGCTCCTGATATGTTCTCCAGACGATTGTAGGCCATGCACCGATTACTTGACTCAAATTTTCTCCAGGTGCTTCAAATCAACGTGACCAAAAGTTCTCACGCCTGGAGTTGCACCAACCAGCCTTCGATCCAGCAATTTGCTCTTCTCATCTTCTCAGAGCTTTTAAGATTTCTGATTCATTTCACCATGCATAACCAGAATTTACCCATGAAGTTATTGACCCAACTAGTCAGCTAAGCAATTTAAGTATCTGTCGTTTAGAATGGAGACAAAGAATAAAATTCAAAGAAAATTAGAGATTAGGAGGGATGTAGTTGGATGGCCAAACTTGATGGGATCCGCCAAGACAATCATTTATCATCACGAAGAGGGAGAGATGAAGCTTTGGTGTAACACACAGATAAAAAACAAGTAGGGTCTTGAATGAGATGAGCAGCAGGTCAGACTCTCAATGTACTCTCTTTTGCTTGAGTTGTAAGTTGCAAGGAGGAGCAGGCTATCTTATCCCTTTGTTATCACATCATCACTGATAAAACTGATTTAATAAATATCTTGGAGAACTTTGGACAGAATTTATATATAGGGTGAATTGTTTTTTTCACAAGGTATGTGTAGGGAGTTGACTTAGAAGAATTAAATAAAAAGGAAACCAATGTTGTTAATGAAGGTTTCACTATAGAATATTAAACAAGCTTACTGATATTTGAATTGAAAAAACTATGGAGAAGAAGACGAGGAAGCCCTTAGTTTGCACAGCAGCACAGGCCACCTACCAGATGAAGAGAGATCCAACCCCATTATTCATATTATGTCAATTAAATTTTAATCAAAGAAAGCCCATGTTTAGCGTGAAATTCATGAGTAATAGCATGGGTTATGCTATACATCTTTTCCAAAACAGATATGACGTCGTCACCTAGTTTAAGCACTAAGAGTTCTTTGTCGTGTGAGTTTAAACATACGTAAAACCGAAGCCCAAGGGTTGAAACAGGTGCAGTAAAAGATGTGATATGTGTCTTGTAATCTTGTACAGCCAAAAAACATCTTAATATTTTTTATTTAAACAATATCTTCAGTTTAGGAGTTGTAAGCTGATATGCTTGTTTCTTGATATTATTTCAGACTGAAGTCAGAAATTTCATTTAATTTTTCTTTTCTTGGATAACTTTCATTTAATTGTTACCTAGAGATGTACCTTTAACTTTTATCTTAATGTATATAATATCAGCAGGACCAGACTCTGATTTGACGATTTGTGTACTCAGTAGTTTTTTTTCCAACAAAACTTTGCATATATGAAAACATAGCATGCAAACTACAACAGTTTCTGCATAGAAGAAGCTAAAAAGTTGAAACAAAGCTGAAACTTTGAGGCAAACTTAGCTAAAACATCAACTTTAAAGTTCTTTTCCTTTGGGCACTAACAAATCAAAGCATTCATCTTCTCATACAGCATCTGAATTCGGTTTACCTAAGACTCACTTCCCCCGCAAGTGTAAAAAATGAAGATAAACGCAACAATATGACACAAACAAGGATAACGAGTGTGGGCAGTCAGCAACAAAACCAGGCACACAACATGCAAAAAACTTTTTCCCAAAATTAGAATCATATATGCTGAAAAGCCATGTGGTGAAAAAAATGAGGCTGAAAAACCGTGCATTTGAAGGTGAAGAGACATATTGAAAGTTCAAACCATGTATTAGAAACTGAGAAACCTTACAATGAATGTGAATTTGCATAAAAGTTAGAAACTTAGGCTTTATTTGATGAGAATAAAATAGATGTAAACGACACAAAAATTTTAAACCAACAACGTTATTTAAAACATAAAAGTTTTCCTAAATCAAGGGCACAAAACTATTCGTACTTTAAATTTTAATCTGAACTGTTCGATCATAAAATAACCCTAATTTGAAAATACCAAAAAAATACAAAACGCTCTTCCTCAGTTAACAACAACAAGAACCTGCTGCCTGCCTTGGCTAGTTTGGCCACCTAGTCTGACCAAAGGCCCAGCCCTTTTTAAAACAAAAATAAAAAAATATGGCAGAGAGTGAGATCTAAGGGCCAAGGAAGAGGGTTTGGGTTTTTTTTCTTTATAATTATTTTATTTTGAAATTAACATATCTGCCTTATAATGGATGGCCCATGTTAGAATTTGGGTAAGAAATGTTTCCAACCCTTTGCTCTGGAAATACAATCTCTATTAAAAATAATCCCTTAGTTCAAGAAATCTAATCTATATTAAAAATATTATATATGTAATATATTTCTAAGAAAATTGATACATACTTATTATACTATATAACTCTTAGTGGAACAAAAATATATGTTGAATTAGACAGAGGATTGCAAAGCAGAAAGTTCTGTCTCACTATGGGTGATCTCTCAACCTTCTTCGAGAAAAACTAACCATTCTCATACTACAAATTTGGTGGTATGTATGGGATTTAAAAAAAAAAATCGTGGTACGTGTGATACTAAATAATTGCCTTGTGATAAAAATAAAAAATAAATAAACCATTCACTATGCTGGGCATTCTGAGTTATGAGATTGGTAGAACTCTATCAAATTAATGGACAACTTCCCGCTCCTTCATAGCTAGTATTTAGCACTTTCTACATGATTCCTCGTTTTATTTTGATGGCTAAGACACAATCTGAGCTCAAGACCTAAAACACAAGTTGATTCAATACGAACAACATACCAACTCTGATCAGAGAACAACAACAAAATCGACAAGAAGCCACTGCAAAAAAGCTTGGTACAAACATGACTAATTGTGGCAGACCACTTTGTTTTACGAAGACCAGAACCCAACGCAGATAAACAGGGTAGGGACAAGCAGAAAGGTTGGAAAGCTTGAACCCAGAACTCTTTTACTCGTAGTCAAGTGTCGAAGGGCCATGATCTGTGAGCTGTTAGACGTCGACAGCCAACTTGGGCTAACGGGGAGAACAAGTTTCTGGAGCATCTAGCCGTCCGCCGTGGGTGATGATCTTGTAGATTGCACGTGGGGTGTAGTAAGCCTGCTCCTGTGCAGTCCAATTCCAAAGGGACCGCTTCCCAGACAGCTATACCATGTCACCAATCAAACCACTGTTCAATCTTCCCACCCTGCTCCTCAATCAGATGGTGTTGTAAACATTCATGCAAACATCCAGCTCCTCTCTCAGTGTTGGGTCGATTTCATCCTCCCTAACTTGTCTGCAGGCTGCCCAGGCAATGGCCATCCGCAGGAGGCCCATTTGGGTATGGAAAGAGTTGCTCATGTTCTCCAACTCCCCATCCCCCACCACTTTCTTTGTCTCTGGTTCATGAACCCTTTCCAAGATGAATCATGTCTAGTCTAGTAGAGAATTGAATTTTAACACTGGCTTGTGCATTAGATCTCTCTCTCTCTCTCTCTCTCTCTCTCTCTCTCTCTTTCCAAGACAAGAAATATCTCGTACAAGTTTGTTTGCAGGTTGGACTGTTGGAGAAGAAAATGTAGGCATAAGCGCACTAAATTCTTCTGAGCATAATCAATAATGACTTCTCCGTTCTACAGACTTTACTTTCTATGATCTGGGCTTTGCTAGTTAGACAAATTTGTGGTCCTTCCATTGAAATCTTGGAGCCAATGCTATGGCAATTCCTTATGTATGAATTCTCCGAAACTTCCTTTCCGAGGAATATGTTCTGCAGCATCAGATATAGGGGCTAGAAGTGTTCATATTCTCTGGCTTGTGGCAGTCAAATCAGACGCCTTTCTTGCATGAGTCCGCTAGAACTCCCAAACCATTTCTCAAAATTTGAAGTTTAGCATCTTGGGCCTTACTTAAAATGAGTTACATCGATAGTAGAGTGATGAAGTTCATGGTAAATGATTGGGAATTGTGCAAAGAGAATAATACAAGAACCACCAAGCGGTGTATGTTACTATGTATACCACTAGAAATTAAGCTTTTCATTAATCAAGTTCCAGTGTACAAAAAGGCAGGAAGCCTCCAAGAAAAGAGAAGAGAAAACATGTAACAAACACGTTCCTCATCCCTACGCCGCTATTTACACTCTCCCTAGTCCCAACCAGAAGCAGAGGTGATCTACTCTCGTCCTCCATGACCACCATCAAAAGAGCTGCATGGTCAGTCATGCCAGCAAAGGAGCATCACAACACAGCGCCTGATGATGTAGAGCCTGGCCCTGTGCTCCCTCAACGCCATGCTCAGCCCCCTGCTTGACACCAACCGCCTCTTTGGGCTCACAGAACTACTGCCCAGCTTCATTTTTGTAGCCTCCTAGCAGCTAATCAGAGCAAGCAGAATTGAAGGAGCAGAGATTGTCTCAGTGGAAATTGGGAATCGGTGACTTTGGTGGGAATGGAGTTGGAGCTGGGAGGAGTATATATAGAGACGAACGTCGACAACATGGCCCGGCAAGGACCCACAGTCTTAGAATCTTATCCTCCTCCAGTCTATCCAGTCTACCCCAGAAATGGTTCCCCTATAAATGTACATTAAATGGAAGAAAATTTAAAAATAAAAACAAAATTGAGAATAATAAAATGAAGATATCGAAAATCTTCTTCACTTTGTTAGATAGCAAAGTAAACTGGAAAAATCTTTTTTTTCTTTTACATGTTTGGTTTGAAAATAATTCGGTTTCGAAAAAGAAAAAGGGAAATCTTTTAAAAAAATTTCACATTTTGTTCGCCTTAAATTTGATTGGCTTAAAAGGTTATCATGTTAGCATGATCGATGTAGCTAACTTAATAAACCAATTAAATTCAAGGTAAAGAAAAATGGAGAAAACTTTAGTTTAGAAAAAATAACTTTATAATGATGTATTATCATACTATAGAATATGTATTGAGCAATAATACAAATATTATCATAAGTAATAAAATGATCGAATCTTATATTCATTATTATGTCGCCCCTAATCAAACTTTTGTTCACTAAATGAGTTCAATGTAAAACATCTTAATTTTTATAACAAATTAACATATCATTTCTCAAGAGTTTTTTTGTACAATAAAAACACTTAAAAGTTAAATGCTTGTGTTTTCATCCAAAACAATTGGAATTTATGTCTTCCCCTCCAAATGTTGCACTTTCGTTAGGAATAATTTTTAGGAATGCCAATAATCACCAAGCACATGTAGGCCCCACAATAATGGCTGCATTGAATTGGCCCACGTGAGGACGCCGCCCGGCACATTTAAGGGTAGGGCACAAATCCTGGCATTTCTAAATTTTTCCATTTTTTTATAAAATTAAGCTTTGCCAACAAAAGATGATACACGGCAACAAATGATGTCTAATCATTCAAATTGTAGATTAACGAGATATCGCTTCGTACGCAATTTATATTACGGATCAAAAACTTTAATTTTGAGATTAACCCTCGTTAAATAACGAGATAAATTAGAGTAATTTAATATCTTAGAAATAAATTTTGATTGACTTTTACTTTTTAAAGATAAATCTTAATTAAATAATAAAAAAATAAATTATAATAATATAATTTATTATATATATATATATTATATTTTAATTAGTCAAATCTGACCAGTATTTAGCTCCCTTTTTATTAACTAGGTAAAATGTCGTATTATATGTGACTTATAGTACAAATAAATTTTAATTTTATGTGTAAACTCTTATTAAATAATAAAATAAATTATAATAATTTAATATCTTAGATATATATTGTAATTGAGTTTAAATATAAGTTCTAATTGAATAAGAAGATAAATTATAATAATTTAATTTGTTTATTGTATTATTTTTCTAAAACAGGTAGGCCTAAATCTTATTATTAGGCAATTACAAATTAATATCAATTAAATCCGAACCCGTGTCGGAATGAGAAATATTTTATTATAATTTTTTATTTTTATTATCTATAATTAATTAAATCTTCTACTTTTAATCACATGTTAGAATTGTGCTGCCTTTTTATTAAAAACTATGCAAAATATTGTGCCTTGCGCATGGGCGACTTATATTAATAAAAGTAGATAGATAATGATAATAAGAGTAGATATAATTGACGCAATAGTATTAGAAGTATTAATTTTTTCTTTTGTTTATACCTAAACTAGGACGGCCTACAAAGTAACCACAGCTCCTTACAAGCAAAGAGTAACTTTAACATACCAAATTATATGTATTATCAAAATGGTTTGTATTATTCATGCTTATAATGAAAGAAAACCTTTGTATTGTATATCCAAGTCATCATCCACACATCCTTGTCTGTATAAGGCTTGGGTACCCAAAGAAGTCAACAGGGTCCCGCTATATCCTTCTATTCAATAGGAGCCGCATTACATTAATGTTTTCAATTAGTACATACATGACATAGAAAATGACGGGTTGACCCGGGTGTTAGTTGCAACGTCAACGTACAAACTAAAAACAATTCGGGGTTAGCTATAAGTCGCTACTAGCTGATAATGGACGTGTACACAGACACATTATTTTAAATTCTTAATCCCTCCCATCGTTGTAGGTTGACTCGGCCAAGGAGGACCGGCCTATCATCTGTAGACGAAATCCGGGACAAGTCAATTTCCCAATCTCCACAGATTAGATTTGTTTTTTTTTCAAACACAGATTTGACTTTGTCATATAAAGTCTTACCACACAAAAAGATGATGGATCTCTTAATTGATGATGTCATAGTTTTAATTAAATTACGGAACTAGCAACTCGGGCTTTCCTATTGTTTCAATTCATGCACAATTTTTAAATATGAAGTATTCCTTAGAACTTGATTTTTTTTAAAAAAAGACAAAGTTTTAACCAATGTTTAATTAAATGTTGATGATTAGAAATATTTTAATATCTAATAAAATATTTTATGTATAGTTTTAAAATTAGTTGAAATTGATTGAATCAAATATAACCCACTACCAACTATGAATGGTAACCAATATAGTATTTAGATCATCAGGAAAAATAAATATATAAAAAGTGTACTTGAATCTACATATGTTACTCGAGTCTCATGTATATTAATCTTTTGAATTGACGTGTGTAATTTTATAGAGACAAAAGGCTCTTCCTAATAATAATAGGATACATAGGAAAAGAACCGTACTCACAATTCGGAGACCATGTTAAGATCGTATAATGTATAACCTTTATATCTAAATGCGACCTTATATGAATTTTTTTATACGTGAATGTAAACATTATATATGAAAGTGACCACAACTTTTCTTGTTTTCAATATAGTCTATTATAATTAAGAACTAAATACACAGGTTTGTGCACATTACCAACCCCCCATTCTTGCGTTGCAGTTGATACTTGATTCTAACCAATAATAATTCCATGGGACCATTAATACTTACTTTATTTAAAACTATTATTATTATTTATTAAGAAAATTTTAGAGTATAATTCTATCCAAATTAAATATATTTTAAAAAAATAGAAAATTCTACTTATTTATAATCATGTTACTCAAATTAAAATTTATTATTTAATAATACATACAGAATTTTACATGTTTTTAATCTAAGATTTCTCCATAATAAAATTATTTATTTATTTATTTATTCATCCTATAAAAAAAACTAAGAATATTATTCCATCCAAATTCAAAATCTTTTAAAAATGATAAATTTCATTTAAATATTAAATATATAATAAATTTCAAATATAACCCGTGAATCCCGTTTGTCTTGGCTAGCATGCTCATACTAAATGCTCGTACATACTAATTTTAAACTTTATTAAATCAAGTTTTATTTAGTCAATCCTTAATGATAGCATATAATGTACATCTAGCTCAAAATCCAACAATGCATCCCTTGTCCACCAAACAATATTATTGTTATTTTTCGTCATCTTTTTATTAATTAATGTATTATTCGTAAAAAAAATTTTGGTGAAAATCTTTTTGTTGAATGTCCATGTATTTCTTAATTTATTTAAGTCTCCTTTGCTTTTGTTTTTTAAATAGCACCAAGACGTTGCCATTAAGCCGTGACAAAATTTATTTTTTTTATCAACCCCCCAAATCTAGTACTAGAGTCCAGGGCAAGTATAATTCATCTATCCATAGAACTTTCAGTAAAAATTCGAGCATTGCTCCCCTTAATCCGAGTCTGAACTGATAAACTCCAACTCGGCTTGACCAGGCCCCCCGAGCTTGTTAAATTTTGGAAAATCTATTTATTCCAGATTTAATCTTTTACACAACAAAACAAAGACAGTATAAATGGGTGAAAAGTCTTACTAAGTTACATGTTATTGCCTTTGTGGTAAAATATTTAATATTTTATGAATTATTTGGAAGAAGCAAGCCCCAACTGCCCAAAAGCTCCTCTCCTCTTAGCACAACGCCACCCCTACCTCTTTAATAATTTTTTATCAGGCCACATGCCCTTCACCCCTTTTCGGGAGACAATGAAATAAAAGGTTGGATTGCACTTTGAAGATTGTCATTAGATTTATTTCATCTCTGTTTGATAAATGGAGTACAAGGAGTAGTCCTATATATCTCCACACCCCTATCATCTATCTATTTGATAAATTGAGTACAAGGAGCCATCCTGTCTATCTCAGCACCCCCAATCAAGGTTGCCAGAAGTGACATTATTGTTATTTTTTAGCAGAGACATTTATCTAATGCTCTTACAACTAATATTACAGGTAGCACCCTTCCTGTGCATGAACCAGACCCCGACAGACAAGACAAGACCAACAAATAATGGCGAACATGATAAAACAGGAAACAAGGTTGAAAAATGAGTTTATCAATGTTCAGAAATATAAGAATGCAGTTATAAGTAGGACAAAATAAAATAAATTAACTCTTATAGAATTTGAGCTTACTGGTTGTTTCATGTGGGCAAGGTCCTTAATAGTTGTAGTGCACGAGTCCATTGCGGTTTCTGAGACAACAATTCGCCTCAAAGCCGGAACAGCTCCTGCAGAAATAATGGTAGAATGGTTTTCACTGTCCACACTCAAATTATACAGAACGGCCAGGCAAGCTTCCAAGGCCTGCCCATCCCCCTCTTCAATCAACTTGAACAGAGGAAATATTGCTCCCTATGCAGCAACTTCTCTGGTGAAGTCGACAATTCCTTTGGAGACGATCTTGTTCAGTTCTATAACAGCCTTCTCCTGCGCGCTTCATGATGGAATGAGGTTTTCAGCTGCTCAACTAGCCTTGGGATAGTCTCTGGCTTTTGAGAATCAAAGGGAGAACCAGCCACCACCTCCAGTTTCACAAGACATGCACCAATCCATTCTTTAGCTTGAAGTGGGATGTTAGAACAAATTAATTTACGAAGAGCACTGACGAAATGCACGTGGTTCAAAGATTTGCGAAATTGTTCCGAATTCAATAATTTTGCAAAAAGCCATGAAACTGATGATAATTTGAGACCAACTTCTTCAACTGCCACCAATTCTGTCTCCGAAAAGTTACCCATCTCACTGAGCCCTGCCAAGAAAGCAAAATGAGATCACGAAACAGCAAAAGGAAAAAGAAAATAAATGGAAGAGTTTAGAATTTAATACAAAAGTAGGGAATTTAAGATAAAATGTGTCATTTTAAGGGATGAAGAACATTAATTTATGCTAAAATTGTGCATAAATATTTTCAAGGGCTAAAAGACGTCCAAATGATTTATGCATCCCAATAATTACCTCTCTACTGGAACACAGCATCAATTGCTGATTCAATGCCAGCAGCAGTAAAGATCTCGATATTATCATCAAAATATGCTAGATAATCAAGGATCAAAGCAGTCTTTGTTAGCAAATTTGCAGAAGATGATGATTTTAGGATTTCCCCAAGTCGACTTATAGCAGTAAAGTCAAACACATTTTCTCTGCAAAAGCAGGACAGTAAAAATGCAAATTAGACAAAAACGACCAAAAAGATATTGCAATCTAAACTTTTGCCATGTCTTATCTTTTTCTAAACTACAGGTTTGTGAAGGAAGCATATAGTGATTGACAAAGTTGATATGAGATTTTCGAGTGACTATAATGCCTGTTGTAATTTAAATTTATCTATATTCAGCATTCTCATAATTGATAAGAACATAATTTTAGTCATTATATAGTCTGCTTATCCTTTCAATATCAGTTCGATGTCATCCCACTGGCCAAGCAATACTCATGACGTCATCAGGCACAAACAGCTTTTACAAACAAGATTCAATATAAGAGTTAATAAGAAGCAGAAATAAATGACTTCTCTCTAAATAAACAAGTGTTTAACCAAACAAAAGATGTTGTACCAGATGGATCAAATATAAAATCACATCTCACGTACTCAGATCTTTGCGTAGAATTTATAACCAATTTCTTTTAGACATTAAAAAAATCAAAATTAGCTATTTTCTACTTTCTATTCACATATTTATGAGGAACTGTTTTCATACATGAATTAACTAGTAAAGGGAAAGGCAATAGTGGCCATCATGCAACCATGCATGATGGCCTATTTAGGGCACAACTTCCCAAAAGCAGAAAACAAAAAAACAGCACGAGAAGGTTACCACCTATTATTGAATTTCAGCTTAGTTAAATCTTCCCCTGCCATGATAACCATGTTCATGCCAACAGATAAAAAGCTATTACCATTCAAAGCACTTGACCCGTTGATTGAACCAATATAATACTAGAAATGAGACCAAACCTTATCAGCCAAGAAAATTTTATCTTGAGAAACTTCTAGCAGCCACACATTAAATTCCTATCACGACTGGCATGAGGTAACTTCTATCGCAATAGTCAGGTTCCACACATATACTTAACTACTAGTGACTGCTTACCTCACAGACTATCATCACTCCCAGTTTTAATATACAATAAAAAAACATAATCTCTTTCTCCAGTCAATACTACTGATTTCATTCCCAAAGCCGCCAGTAACACAGGTTCTTTTGGGTTACTAGCATAACTGCAGATGAGATCATTTTATACATGTCTAATGTATTTCTCAACCAGACTTCATACATTGCATTCACCTTGGATTTGGAAACACCCATGTAACTCCAGATAGCATATTGGAGTTTTGCACAGTCGCAGACCTCCAATTTCCCCGTCATTTTCTTTCACCATTACTGCTGGCTTTAAGACTGGAAAGAGACATGCTCATAAACTACTGTTTGGAAACAATGGACAAGGATTGCAACAAGGCCAACGGTTGGGGGTAGGTGAAGAAAATAGACTACTCTAATCCAGTGATGGAGTGAATCAAAATATGAAATATGACCATCCATAATAAAATTCCTTACCCTGGGCATGGCCAATGTCAATTTAAATGGAGCGACCATGATAAGTGACGTTTTGTATTTTCCTTTAATATTCTGAATAAAGGAAAAAGGAATATCTCACCATTGACGCAAAACCTTTTCCTGGATCCAATAATTGTGCAAGAGTACACATAACCTGCATTTACAGTTGCACATTAGCAGTCCAAACAATCTCACGACCAACAAAAAAAATGTGTAAGGTCAAAGGCAATTGTACCCTCTCCATCAATATGTCAGGATGGCAGCTTTTTTAATTATAGAAACAAGGGAAGAAACTGCACCTTCTGCTTCTATTGTTCTACAAACTTCAGTGCTACAGTTTAGGGAATGATATAAGTAAAGTGAAGAAGAGAGAAAAGCAAAAACACCTACCATGAATTGAATATAGAAAGATGTCTGTATGTATGACATGACTGTGAATGAAAATTAACTTAAATTTTTTGCTTGAGAAGTTATTCTACACTACTTTTATCATTTGCTTTAGAAAGGTCGAAGAAGTACATATCTATCAATAAAATAACCTACGTTAATGGCACAAAAGTTAGGTTCAGGACAACAAGACAAAATAACTTCAATCAAACAACCTTATAGAGAGCCTTTCCAAAGCACAGGTAGCAGCAAGTATGATAGATTGATTTTCATGGACTAGGAGCTGAACAAGATACTTCACTGCTCCAGCCTCCTTAAAATAAGTTCTTATATGTTCGTTGACAGCAGCATCAGCAATTGAATTTGCCGCTCTCCGAATGGCCTGATCATCATCAAGACTGAGTATCAAAACCAAGCGGGCCACAACATCTATCCACGGCAACAAAGTGCACGGCTGATTAGTGGACTATGATCTGTTGGTTTTTCATCTTCTTTTTCTATGGCCCCAATGCGTGCAAGAAACTGCTGATGTGTCCGTCCAACAATAGCATTCATCTTTGCTTCATCCAAATCAGTGCTTTTGTCCTCCATGTTCACGCAACTCAGATGCCTCATACCTTGACTGGGTTTGAGATTGTCATTTAAGTTCAGTTCCATCAGGTAAAGAAGGCCATACATGAAAAACTGGCCTGAAAGATTTATATGCAGCGGCACCCACAAGAGGAACTAAAACTAGTCCCTCATCTGCTGCTAATTCCAACAGGATACTTTTTGCTTTTGTTCGTAGTACTTTGGACACATCATCATAACTTCTCAGGAGCGCTGCTTGAAATAAATTCATGATTAAAAACATAAGCTTTACTATACTACATGACCACAGTCATCAGAATTAGAAACGGTGATAATAAGAATTTCAAGAAAACAGAAAAACAAATAAAAAATAAATAAATCAAACTAAATGTTTCTTTTTTAAAAAAAGGATTGTAGAGCAGGATCTCCAATCTCTTGTGCAGCGACCAAATTAATTATAAACCATCTTTGTTTTCACAATTCCACAGATTATGGAGGCGCACAAATACAATTCTAACATCATACACTAGTTTTTCTCTTTCAAAATACTTATGCTACTAAATGTTCCACAACAATCAAAGAAATCACAATACATGAACACTGACCAACTTCTGAATCACACCAGCTTCAACCATAATACTGTGAGTTTGTGGTATCAACACAATATTTGCAAGAAACCCTCTTGCAGCCTCCTTTATTTTCACCTCTTCATCATTAAGGAGCTTGACAATTATCACAAGGAGATCTGAGTTTGCAATCTTCAATGCATATTTCTTGTCGACGGACAAATTCCACAAAGTACAAAGACTTTGCTCCTCCACATGTACATTTATGGACAACTTTAACCATGCCATTCTAATGCAAAGATAGTTTTGCCATTATGTTCCACTTTTATATCTCTGCATTAAGAGTTGACTTAGACAAAAGGGCACTTATTTCTACTATTGCGCCTCTTTTTGCTACAACATCTCTATAGACACTAACAGATGTTGTTTTTCGCAAAAGGTCGGTTGTTGCCTCACATGCACTCGGTGATCCTGTGTCCAAAAGATTAATGGTGAGACTAATACACCCAGGAAATTATATAATCATATCAATACATTCTCTCCTTCCTAATAAGTATTTTCAAAGTGTGATAATTGTTGGGTTTATCTCACATCATGTTTAGAGGTGATTGGTGACTTATATATAAGAAAATGAGAAAACTTTATTCCTTGAGCTAGTTTTTGGATTAAAAAAAGTCCGTGACACATATTGCAAATCCCTTTTAGTGGCCCATAAAGCCTAACAGTGATTTCAGAGCCTGGTTGGTTTTGGTGTTGCCTCGGTGTGCCCTGAATTGGAGTCTCATAGAACTTCACTATAACATGTGGCTAGCATGTGGCGAGGGGGAGATGATTCAAATGGTAGCCAGCCTGAATTGAAGTCTCCTAGAACTTCATTATAATATGTGGACCTAGTATGTGGTGAGGGGGAGATGATTCGGGGTGGTATGATGTATGAGGGGGAGAATTGTTGGTTTATCTCACATTATATTTGGAGGTGACTAGTGACTTGTATATAGACTATTGGGAAAGCCTTATTTCTTCCGTAAACTTTTGGTTTAAGAGAGACCTGTGTCACTTATTGCAAGTCCCTTTTAGGGGCCCAACAATAATCACCTCCTCTCTCTCAAGAGGGTCATTGTCGAGCCCAAGCATCCGAACTAACAAACCAACATAGGCATTTCCATCATTGCCAGAACTTCCTATGGCATTGACATCCTTGGTATGACAAGGAAAACAAGTTTCATGTTTCAAGTTTCAATCATAAAAATATATGTGGATCAAAATTGCAAAACACAAATGACCCTCCCCTTAAGAAATGTCAAAGGATAAAAATGTATTAGTGTAACTTCAACAAAATGAAAAGAGAAAGATTTGATCACCATTTTGTAGTCCCATTTTTCATTTAGTCATCTTTATCTTTACAGCATCCCAAAAACAGGTAAAAAAATATTTAACGCGATCAGCCAATCCATGATGATAATATTTACTCATTTAAAAACAAAAAATTAATCAAAATTCTCAAACATGGAGCTTATATACCTCCTTTTCATGGACACACTTTCCACGCAAACTCGTTTCATGAGGACACAATGAACAGTTCCTGGACTTGCACTTTGCGTCCTAACATACAACCTAAACAGAGAAAAATCAAACTAGAACTGGCAAACATTAAAAAAAATTAACAAACTAGCGCCACCCAGCATTCAACCACAACAAGCAGAGCCAAAATTTTTCCGAATAACTAGAGCAAGGAAAAAATTGAATGCATGTTAAGTAAAAATAAAAAAAAGAGAAAGTAGAAAAGTACAGCTCGACCGTCGGCCTCAACGGCGCCGCCGTCGCCGCAAGCACGGAAGAGGGCGAGGCCGGCGAAGCGGCGCCTGGGGGGCGGACGAGGAAGAAGGCGCCGAAATACGGGGTGGAAAAAGGAGTGACGAGCTTGTTGAAGGATGATGGACGGGCGCCCAAGCAGGGTGGGAGGGAGGCGGCCATGGCGGCCGGAGGGGGTGAAGGTGATGGTCGAGTGGGAAGGTTAGCTCCCTTTCATTTGGTCGGGTGGATGTCGAGGAGATTTGATGTCCCTACACTTCAAAAGACAACCTTAATTATTTATTTAATTATTAAATTAATTTTTAATTGTTTAGGCAAAAATATAAAAAAAATTAATAATAAATAAATCATACTATACTAACATATAAAAATGCTACGGTGCGCTGCCATCTTTTGGCAGCGCACCGTGAGCTACCAATCTGGGCCGTTGGATTGCGATCCAACGGCCCAACATACCTTTCCAACCCCTCGGTGCGCGCCGCCCGCCCCTGCCGGCCGGCCCCTCCGCCACCGCAGATCCAGCCGCTCCTGCCCCCTGCTGCCCGCCGCCCCCGGCCACCGCCCCGCCACCGCCATCCGCCACCACCCCCGCCCCCGTGCGGATGGCGGTGGCCGCCGGCAGCGCGGGGGCGGACGGCTGGATCGCGGTGGCGGAGCCGCGGCGAGGGCGGCGGAGTCCGGCGGCAGGCTCAGGGGCCGGGTGTGGCGGATGGCGGTGGCAGGGGTGCCGGGAGCGGCGGGCGGCACTGCTGCGGGTGGCGGAGGGGGCCGCCGGCGAGGGGCGACGGCTTGGGGAGGTCCGGCGGGCGGGCTTCGACGGGGTCGGCCGCGTGGGCCGCGGCGGGGCTCGGCCGGCCGACAGGGGCGGGCGGCGGACTTGGGGGGGGTTTGGAAGGGTATGCTGGGCCGTTGGATCGCAATCCAACGGCCCAGATTGGCAGCTCACGGTGCGCTGCCAAAAGATGGCAGCGCACCATAGCATTACTCTACTAACATATATCACTTTCATTTTCCACCTACCTAACGAAATAAGAATAGGTATTAGTTATGATGTAGAAAATCTAACTTACTTAATTATATAATGACATAGGTGAAGAACGTTGATATAATATTTTTTATAATAAATAAAAATATACTCATCGATTTATAATGAATAAGATATTCAGAAAGCCTGATAATAAATAAGAGGCTATAAAGAATCGAAAAATAATTTATATAAATAAAAACAATATTTTGTTTAAATGACAAACATATCATTATGCTCAATAGATTGATAATGATCGGTGGTATATGATATAAGGATATTCTAACATGTTTATTAGGCACCCGTTGTTTTTGTTTGAAAAAAATAATTAAATTGAGTTCATAAGTAATTTCAAGCACTTCATAATTTCTCTAATATTATAAAAAATTGATATATTGTAGGAAAATTTTGATTTAATTATAATAATAATAATAACAATAATAATAATAAGACAGTAGGTGAGTATAAATTGAACCAATCCAAACTCAATTAAACCTTAAATCAGTTAAAAAACTAAGCAGATTTAAAAAGAATTAATTCAAGTTATACTAATTAATTTGACTTAAATTTAAACAAAAATAATGTAAAATTGAGTCAACTTGACTCACTCAATTACCCTAATTTATTATTGAAATCACTTTACGTCTGAGAAATATTTTGAAGATTTCTCAACCACCAAAAAATATACAAATAAGTCCAACTATTAATTATTGTTACAGTAGACTAATCAGTAGAAGACTCAAAGTCAAAATTGAATGGATCTAAGTATTAATTACTAAAATTCGTAGACAATCAAATTAAATTTGACCCAAAGAAAAGTCGGCCGGTCATCCAATAAACATCCCAAAATTGCGTTGATTATGGTTTACTTAATTTGCATAGGTTGTAAAAATTATGATCTTGGATTTTTTTAAACTATGCAAATTTCTCTAGCTAAGAATTAAGTAACGTACTATTTATCATAGTTGATTTATAGTGGGCATGGGGGTATCTTTAGTTAAATCGAATCGAACGAGTTTTAATTATATTTTAAAATTATAATAAAATATTTTATTAAAATTTAAAAATATTAATTATTAATATTTTCTTAAACATCAGTTAAAATACTATGATTTTCAACAAAGATTTTATAAAAATTCCGTGTTAAAAAACCGGGTATGGATTAAAATGATATAAAAAATTTAAATGGTACCAAATTGAACGGTAATATAATATAATCGAATGGTACGATACAATATTTTTAAAATTATGTTCTCCACCACCCAAAAACAAAAGAAGACAAATATCATAAAAAAAATATCTAACAAGTGTTTTTGCACTAATCCAGCGAAATGGTCAAACAATCAAAGGCCAAAAACATGGCCATATGCCCCCTCCCGAGTCCTGCTCAATTTAGACGGATACCACTATACATGAACAGAAAAAATTGCCATCATCAACATGACATATTTCCACTATACATAGGCAAGCTATAACGAAGTTTTCCATTTATAAATATGCCCCCATTGTAGATGAGTCTGCTTGACGCAGGATTCACAGTGCAAACACTTGGGATGTGAAAATGTGAATTAGATTTGCATTGTTAAAACAAATATACACCTGCACTGTAACTGTGAATGTACGCTCAATTAAATTTAACATTTACAATTTCATTGAACCCCCCACCCAACAAACGCTAAAGAACCGGAATATCTGGTTAGACAGATCCCACAGTATTGTCATTTCTAAGTTGTCTCCTCCCAATATTTCCATGCCATCCAATGGAAACCACCCCAGGCCAAAACCCAGATAATAAAAAAGAGACCACACAAGACGCCCCCCAGGCCAAAACCCAGATAATAAAAAAGAGACCACACAAGACGACGAAGCACCAGTCGTTCAAATCTTGAGGGCAAGCACCGAGAATATGCAAGGAAATGCCTTGGTTTCACCATCAGTAGCTAATGAGCCTTACATAAGCAAGCTTAGCATATGCCTTCAAATATTCTTATCTCCCCCTCCCCACCTGCCCCCACCCCACCACCAGCCACTTAAATTTAGAGCTCCCAGCTCTCAGCAACTCTTATCTCCTACACCCCAAAAGTAAGACGATCAATTCATCATAGCATTGGATTGAAGGTAGCAAAAGGTTAGGCCATGAAGTTTGGTAAGTGGTTGCAGCAACAGATAAGGGAGAGCTTGCCCGCGTGGAGGGACAAGTTCATTCTGTACAAGGAGCTCAAGAAGCTCGTCAACCTCCTCTCCTCCCCTCCCTCCGACCCCGCCGCGGCGGCCGAGGCCGAGGTCGAGCTCCTCCGGCTGCTCGACTCCGAAATCGACAAGTTCAACGACTTCTTCCAGGACCGGGAGGAGTACTATGTCATATGCCAACAAGTAGATTTTGTTGTATTACAAGCAAAAACTAGCATTGTTATATGTTATTGTCATGATTTGGGTATTGCACTTATTGGTGTAGGAGCTGCGAGAGAGGATCAGAACGTTGAACGGAGCTGCGGGTGGTTCATGGTCGGACCCTTTTTACAGAGAGGAGATGCAGCGGATCAGAAAGGATGTGGTCGACCTCCATGGAGAGATGGTGCTGCTTGTCAACTACAGCTGCGTGAACTACACAGGTTTTGTTCTACTTAGCCATCCTCTTCGTCTTCCACGTTATGCCAATAAGGTGTTAGAGACATGAATCTCTTATTATGTAGTTATCAATAGAAAAATTTTTAATGCTTAATGTCATCTTATGTGCTAACCTTTGTTCTTTGTTCGAATTTTAGAGACCAGCGATGCACGAGTATTGAAGAAGCTTAGCTTTATGTATGTTCGAATGATTAGAATTGTTAAATTGTGTTATTTCTAGGCTTATTCAAGATTTTGAAGAAGTATGAAAAGAGAACAGGGAGATTGCTCCGGCTGCCATTTATCCAGAAGGTGCTGCAGCAACCCTTTTTCACCATTGATATTATCTCCAATCTGTTGGAGGAATGTGAGAATATGATCATGGCATTCCCCACTCATGGGGAGGAAGGCATAGCTGCTGCGAGACAAGGCACGGCTCCATCGGAGGCAGAAAACCAAAGCAAAATTTTGAGGAACATAGTGGCAGCTCTGGTTATAATGAGGGAGATGAGAAGGGCCAGCTCTACCTACAGTCCTCACTCTCTTCCTCCTCTAAACTTGCCGGATAATGATGTATTCCGGTCTTTTCGACCTTACCCACCAAATTGATTGTATGATTTGAACTGTAATGTTTGCTTCTCTACATGTACACACTTCATAAATGGCCTTTTTCTCTGCATTGATGTATAGCATGCAGATTGACATATCTAGCACTTGTTCTCCGAGGGGGCAAGGAACTACCATTGACATGAATGAACTTGGTCTGGTTTGAGCATTGAGGACATCCCAAGGATGAGGCTTTTTTAATGGATGCTTTTTTCATTCTTTGTTGTTACCTATTTGTGTTGCACGGCGCCATAAGAACTACCATAATAGATTGTCTTTTGTAATAGATCTTGTATAGACGATGAAACCAATGCCCAGAAAACTTGACATTGAAGTGGCCGGCGATCATGTAGGCTTCAAGTCGGCCTGGTGTTTGATAGTAAGTGATAATATGCCAATTATTTGTCGTCAAAAAGGCGTTAATTAAACACTTAATGGGTATATTAGCAAATTCCATTTAGCTCATTAAAAAAATAGGTATTCTTGCACGTACTATATATCAATGTAAAGGGAAAATCAAGCTTGAACAGAGTTGCAGAACGAAGCTTAGCATAATTTCCATCACCGGATATTACAAATTTTTCAATGCTTTATAGATAGCCAAAATAGGTACAAAATCATCTGTTATCTAATTTATAGTCCTAAGTGATGTGGACTTTTACAGTATGATCTTGCTTATTAGAACTATATTTATCAACAAGTATGTCTGATAAGTCATAATCCAACCTTGGAAATTTGCTCTAGAAGGGCTTTTTATCAGGTAGATAAATCCATTCAAGTTGGAGTTCTATTTCACCACATTCCACATTTTTAAGTCTAAGGCATGCATTCTGTGTCACCTTCCCATTCAGCCAAACAATTCGGCTCTCTTCTGCAAGGCAGTTTTTCGTGCCTGGTATCAAAATGTTTAGCACAGTACCATCTCTCACTCCGGCCAAATTCATCTTCGCAGCCTCAACGATTGGGCCAATTTCGAGTTCTGCATCTCCCATTGGATCATCTGGGCTGAATGTATCCTTATCAAAAACCTCCTGCATCAATATAAAATAGAAGTTATTACTCTTCATGACAAGAAGACAATAGCTCAAATAAATAAGAACTCTGTCCAAATTTACAGTATTAAATGACCATGTCTAGCTATGTAAGGAGGTATAGATGCACACAGGCTGCATACTTGAAAAAAGGGACAGTGTTTGTTTGAGACAACTTACAAAGGCTCTTTCCATCTGTATAATGACTAAAGAGAGCCTTGTACAGAAAACCCAGAAAAAACCAGCCTTGTTAAGGGCTGCTAGTAAGTTGTTCGGATTAATAAGTAGCTCTAACTAAAGCATTCTACAAAAAAACAGTTGGCAATGAGATTGTTGAATATAAAAGAGACGCTTGCCTCCGCTTCCAGGTTATCTTTCTAAACGATTTTCAATTGCATTAGTAAATTTGATCAAATGAAAAATCGACTCACAGAAACAGAATTCTTAACAGAAGGAGACGATAAAAACTGCCGAACTATGACTTATCAAAGTAGTACTACCTATATTAATCTGATCGACAAAATAGAAACTTACCAGTTTGATCGGCGTGATTGGTTCAGAAACAGACAGAGTGAGATCTTCATTCCACTCGGGATTCACATTTTTCTTTATCACACGAGTTTTCAGTTTCTGCAGTTGTACGTAAAAGAAAAGAAATCAGCTAATTAAGCTAGAACCAACTTTCCATCTTTTTTAAAAGCCAAAATTCACGTAAACTCCTGGTTGAAAAGTACTATGTCATCATAAGAACTGCAACTCTGCAAACAACTCGAGCAGTTATGATATTGGCTCAAGCCATAGCCACAAATTCTATAGCCGCCTCTTCACCGTAGCCACAGATCGATATTCGTGAAAAAAGACAGTATTATCAAAAGGGAACGAGCTTTTGGCTGCTGCTCAAAGACAATAAGGCCGGCTCTAGGCCGGCTAAGCAGCTATGGTGAAAACAACAAGAAAGTATTACAGAGAAATGGATGAAAGGCCGGTCGCCGTTAATTCTTTATAGTGATACAAATTACAAAGTGATACAAACTGAAAAACTACCTACCAACTGTTTTCCTTAGGCATACTGTAGACTTCATTGTTATCTTTGACAGATAAATCAGGAATAATTAGAGTTAAATCAATTACGGCAGAACAAACAGTATCGGTTAAAACAGAGAATTATGATGTTCGTTTTTTCTTATATGAATTAAGCTCAAAGTTGAGGTAGACCATGCCCAAAAAATGGCTTTTATCGATATTAACAAACAAACAACAGAAGATTTGATGATACAATCAAACAACCATAGACACAAATATAATTCTTAGCAAGGTCTATGTTACGATGAAAGAAAACAAAGGTCCTAAGGATCGTACCGCTTTACCCATCTTTAGAACAACATAGGGATCGCTGCTAAACATATCTCGAATGGCAAGGTTGCACCCCCTTATCACCCGAACTCTAAGAAGCCCCAGCATATGCTCCATTCTTCACCCAACAGACCCCTGCTGCAAATTTGCAATCCCCGATCACCACTCTACAATGAGAAGAATCGAAAAGATGCTCGTCTCCTTGGCGAATTTTCCACTCTAGCCATAAATGCCTACGTACAGTACAACTTGAACATATATAGAGTGCGGGGGCATCTTATATACTTGATATAATATGAAATTAACGAACGAGCGGGGATGGCAGAAAAATTTTTTCAAACATGCTGATGGCAGAAATTTGAAGTGACCAACTTACCCTTTTCTTTCCCTACAGTGGCTGCTATGGTTGTGGCCAGGGTCGAGCTTCCAAAAAAGAAATGAAAGGATCAAATCAATATTGACTTTATCTATTCTGAATATTTGCATGAGGTGTGGAAAGTGCGTGCAGCGTTTGGATTTTTTGGGAAGGTATGAACTGGGCGTTAAATGTTTATCAAATTGTCGTTGAGCTTCCTCTTTGGTGAATATTTGTTAGATTTCTACTCTGGAAATGAACTGGTGTAGATTGCATTCAGCTATCCGAGGGTTGGAAGAAGCTACCGCCCAAATTAGTTGACGGTTCAGTGGACGTTGATTTTATGTCACTGGTTGAAGATTATGAAAGGCTATCTAGCTAGAGATTAGAGACCCAAAAAAATGTGGCCAATCATTTTGTTACACATACAATATAAGTCGAAAGAATACAAAGATGTAAGTTGTGATAATGATCTTATCATCCGTGATGTTAACAAAAGATGAAATCATGGGAGGCAATGAGCAAACGTTTTGCTTCCTCCTTCCTCCTTCGATTCTCATGGAGGGGGACTTATAAAATATTAGACGCAAAATCTTTTTATAAAAAAATTTCTTCCTTTTTTTAGTTTTTTATAAGAAATTGGTGGAGATAAATTTTTTTAGGGAGACCACTTGGTATAAAGTCTTAGTTATATTTTATTGTTGAATACTCTAAAAATAGATAATTTTTAGCTGACGATAAATGCTTTTTCGGACGAATTTACCATAAATAAAGCCTAAGTATTTTAAACTTTGCCACGCCTACTCCAGCTCCGATGTTAGAAATTAAGAATAATTGTGTCGATATAGAACAATGACAGTATATCTTAACATCATCTTAATAATTCTAACTTTTTAAGATTTATATTTCACACCTAGGAAACATCGCCACTTGGTTCTATAAAAAATCATGAAATTATGTTAGCACGTTAATTTTCTAAAAAAATGTTGTACATTGATTAAATTAATTCCCAGTCTCATCTGCTGGATGTTTTCAAAGCAACACCTCTTCATAAAACAATAATATTTTGCTTCATTATCAGAGTCTTGCTTTTATATTTTTAAATGATTTTTTAAATAGTTTTATTTCTATCTTGATTCCATCTTCTCATTGCTTGAGTCTTATAATATATATATTTTTTCTTATAGTATATGCTTAAACGCAATGCTGTTCATGAGATCATGTATGATACTTAAGCATTTTTTATCGTCGCTTAATTATCATACAAATTAAAAATCAAATTAATCAAATATAATATTAAATATTATATTAATCAATTGACCTTCTAGACAAATTATATCATATTTACGTGGGAAATGGGCATGGTTGATCAACAATCTACTAATGATGAGGCAATTGGATTAGGTAAAGCAGTTTAGTTAATTACCATGACATCAAGAATTTGCTTCTTCTACTTCGTCTTTTTCTTCTTCCACTTGATACCAAAAGGTGTTAGGGATGTGGATCGAAAATTAGGATCTATGCAATTACAAACTGCTAAAATCAATAATTTTACTTTTTTGAATCTTATGTGCTTTTAGTAAAGTTATTTCGACTCCCCCACTTAAACCCATATTTTTATTTTTTGGTTTAGTCTTAGCATTTATCGAAAATAACAGAAAAATTATTCAACATAGCACAAATTTCTCCTTATATCAAAGCCAATATCACCAACATTCAATATAAAATCTACATATTACACTAAACTACATGATTTAGTCTTGATGCAACCAAGATCTCCAGATAAAGTCGAGAATTAGCTTCATCGATTGCTTATTTCGATTTGATCCACATTATTATTATTTTGATCGTCATAAACAAGCCACAAACTAGACTAATTTATCCTCAAGTATCTAATTTTTCTTGGCAATGAACAATCCCCATCTCTGCTCTCCACATTTTTTGCTCCTCTGCAACTTTGCTTTCCACCCTTCAACAATATCCACAGTCATCCTACATGTTTTTATCATCAATGTGTAAAAACCGAAAGCGAAAAAAAGCAATCAAAGTTACTCCTAGGAGAATGCTTATACCTCGGAGAAATCTTGAATAAATGAAGCCTTGTCTTTTCGACTGCAGCTAGCCTTGTCTTTTCGACTGCAGCTAATTCCTTCTCCAACACTTCTATAAACTACATTGATGAAAGTAGTGGTTTAAATGTAAGATTTGATCAGATTTTGCATAACAGAAGTCAATACAGAAGTGAAAGTTCCTGCATTTTGAACCTGAGAAGTGCAGTCCTCAGCCACGACATCGACAAAATCAGCATCCTTGAGCATCTAAAATCAAGGAGAACTTAAGCTCAATACATGAACAAATGAAATTTATGTCGTTCATATAATCAGTCACCTGGCCATAATCTTTAACGTTGTGAAGATCGTATCCTCTCTGTTTAATATAGTCTGCAATCTGTGATGGAACTCCCGAGTTCTTACAGAAATCACTAATAAGAACAGCACCTCCAGGTTTCAACCAGTTAAAGAATTTCCAAAATAAGGCCGGCTTGTCCTGTCAAGGACACAATCAAGAACATGATATTTTGAGTTACAAAGAATATACAAAAAAATCTGTTCTTGTAAGCTAAAAATTAGGTCATGATCTGAATATAAGCTTTCAAAATGGAGAAATTCAAACAATAAATATTGCATGTATACAATGCTAAACACCACAGAATATTAAGCCAAATCAAAACAGATTTTCCTCGATATGTCCCTAAGTTGATATAATATTAAGTTGCGGCTGAAATTAAAACAAATTCTCTCAAGTGTGCATTACACAATCTACCACTGTGAAATTTGACAATCAAGAACTGTGAAACAAACAGTCAAGTGATACTCAACTAAATAAAATGATCAGATATTGAATTAGTTAAATCAAACTATACAACTATGCAACAATTCAATTATGAGAGTGAGGGCTTACATGTTTGTGGAGAATGGTATCCCGGCTATAGATCACGTCGAAAGTATTATCAGGGTAAGATTTTGTGGTGCAGTCAGCAACCTCAAACTCCACTGAACACTTACGAGTAATTGGGTGCTCTAGAGCAAATATGTTCACTAAAAGATCAATTCCAATCACATGAACGTCAAAATTAACAGCTATGTAAAAGTCGCCTCCCCAATGCCACATCCAACATCAAGAACTTTCTGCCCAGGTTTAAGATCTAGCTTTGCCACAAATTCTTTTGCTGTTTCTGCACATCAACAGTACCCATTACAGCAAGAAGGCAATGATAAAGCATTACTTAAAAACACAATCCACAAGCTAGCTTATCTTGGTTCAGAACACAGCTGACGTGATCTTGCTACTAATTGTTGGGAATTGCATAATTCATCAAGTAATTTTTCGTGGGGAATGATATGAATGTGATTACTTAACCTATTCAACAGTCATTTATGTCACTTGAGAGGGAACTTTAGCATCGTAATAACTTTCAAGTACAAAAATAAGAGAAAAAGTAGCAATATACATACCAAGACCGCCTGTGCTAACAAAACCTTCTCCAAAAACACGTTTCATAACGTAAAATGCTATTGGATTGTATTGTACATTGTCTAGGAAGCCTTGGAATCCCCTATCCCCAGTCGACCTTACATTTTGTCATAACCAGCAAATCTGCAAGATAAAGCACGAGGCACAATTTAATCACTAAATCTATTAGTTGGACATTTGAGTGGCTGTTTGAATTTCAGGGGCAGTTTAAGTTACCTGGTTTTGGTTCTTTTTGTTGTTTAAATAAGCACCAATACATTTGCAACCTATTAGTTTAAGCTCACGAGGATCTCCAGACACATCTTGCATCAGACATTCATTGAAAATCTATAAAAAAGACAAGTAAGAGTGCTAATTGCAACATAAGTGTTAACAAAAAAATGAACCGCATCTACCTCTGTGTAAAATCTTGGTTCTCGGTAGTGAGTTGGATTAGTTTTACGCTTTGAATCACCAGATTGGTGCAAGCAAGACTCTCTGAAAAATATATGACCACCAACTTTCAACCACTTGACCATCTTTTCGGTAGCTTCTCAACCTGCACAAATAGAAATTTACATTATCATCTGAAATTTCAATTATCCAACAAAAGCCAGTAAGTTTCTTATTGACAGGTGAGAAGGTGAAAAACTAAACATTAAAAAATGCGCTGTTTACCTCACTCAGATAAGTACATAAGCAACCAGTTAGAGAATATTATGTCCACTGATTCTGGCTCAAACTGCAACTCTGGGGATGTTACATCAGCACATAAAAAGTCGACATTTTTTAAATGCCCATTAGTCCTTTGATTTTGCATGTAGATTAGACAGAGGAAAATTTAAGAAACAAAATCAATTGAAGCATAGTTATTGGTTTTGGATCCAGTGAGGGACAAATTTATGAGGGCTAAAATTATATTCACCTTCTTTATCACAGTTTCAATGAAGTCCAAGGCTACAACATGATCAGCCTCCTTGGCTAATTCCCCAGCAAAGCGACCTATGTCAGCCACAAGCTCCACTAAATTTTTTCCCTTGTAAGGTGGAAGCATAGAGAGTACCTATAGAATAAAAAAGAAAAATCAGAGCTTTGCATTAGAAAAGCAGATACAGTAACTTGCTCGTGCATCAGCAATGCATGGTCTGCATAAACTCTCAACAAATCTTCTTTAAAAACAAAGAAAATCGATCTGTGCTGATGACAGATCGTTAAAGAAGATGGTCTTCATCGACTACAGCAATCGATTGGTTAAACGTAATCTAAAATTTGATCCATTTTGATTCATTTCAACAGGGACAGACAGCAATAACCATAAAATTAATCACTTCATTTGGCGACCTATGCCCAACAAACCTTTCCGAAGACTTATAACCCAATTTAGATGTGCAATTACCGATTGTTTTTACAAATTTAGGGTTATAAGCAACAAGCGTTATTTCAAGTTATCCTCATGTTAACCAAATGGATCTTGATATGCAATATTTTCCCCTTGGTAATTTAGTGAGCCAATCTACTAAACCAACACCATTTGGATCAATCAGCTAATACCCAGTTTCTGCATATCACCCCTGCAATATAAACAGGGTCCAGAGTTACATAGTTTTCTACCATTGATATTTGAAAAAAAAAATTATAATAATTACAATACCTAAAATAACTGCATAATAACTAGAAATTACAAAGATAAAGAACAGAACATGGCAAGGACAGTAGAACCATAATGGTGACGAAAATAAATGAGTTCCCGAATCCCCAAAACAAATACCAACAAGTAAAAAAAAGTCCATTCTATTCAAGAGCAAAACAGTGGGAAAAGGCCAAAAAAAAAATGTAAAAAATAAATAGCTACCACCAGCATTGCATTCAAAAGCTTATGAGACAAAAAAAAAACATCTCAAGATCAGGAAAAAGAACCAAAACCTCAGGCCTCTCCTCCTTGTCAAGCTCGGTAGCATGGGAGTCGAGCACCATTGCCTCGACTATCAAATCCACCGAGTGCACCGTCCAGCAGCTCTTTTGTAGCTCACGTTCACCTGCAGAACAAAAAAAAAATCATTAGACAAAAAAAAGAGATAACGACCCAAGAAAGAGACACAAAAAAAATGTCGAAAAAACGGTGATACAATCTCACCTTCGGCAGCAGCCATTGTATGAATATAGAACTTGAGAAGGATCAAGAGAGAATGGTGGAATGCGTGTGTGTATATATATATATATATATATATATATATATATATATGGAGTATTATAGAGAGTAAAGAGAGTTGTGATGATGTTGTGAGAAGATATTCAAGAACCGTGGACGGCAAGGCGGGAACTACGGTCGTGAGAACGGCCTATCTGCTGCATGCAACCACCATGCTGGCCGCCTATGGCTCGCTGCTTCTTCATCCATCTCCACCACGGGTTCCCCCTCAATATAATAATATAATAATCAGGGAACGTCAACGTATCTGCATTAAAAAATTAAAAATCCCATAATATTTTTTTGTTTTATAATTTTTTATTGGAAAAAATATTAGGTACTCCGATTATTTGGTATGCCGTTTAACATACCATGGACTGCCCTCTGTGCTCGGGATTTATGCATATGATTAAGGGTGAGTACATTTCGGTCTTAACCAGGAATTATCCAATGGACAGACAACAATAGTCTGGTTTGATTATTGTTAAACATCGATTCGATTTGGTTTAGAATTTGGCTAAAATTTTTTAAGCGTGAAAATTTTATGTTTGGAATTGAACCGAATTGAAAGAGTTGGAAGAGAAAAAGTGGATTTTAAAAAACTTAATGTTTATGTGGTTAAATTTTTATATTAGTTGTTTATGTGGCACACGCATGGCGTGTGTTTGTAACTATTTATATCTACATATAAAGAGAAATTTTTTTCTTATCCAACCCTAGGAAGCCATTCTTGCCCCAAAATTTAATACAAGTCATCACATTATAAAGGCAGTCAAGATTTGATGATTTAATAAAAAAATACTATCTGTTGGCCGGATTGCATGCCAATAAAAGAAAAAAAAAAGAATTGTTTGACTGCTAGCCTTGACTGCTATTGATTGGACTTGGTCATCCATCGGCTAGGGTGGCCAGGGGATTGCACGAGAGGGGGTTTATTCTTTTCCTTTTTAAAAAATAGGATAAATTTATGTCATCCTTATAATTAGATGGCTGAGGCATGAAATTTTCCTTTTTCGGCCCCCAATCCAATCTTATATACAAATATATAAAATTCAACACTTTTAGTTTGGTGTTTATAATGCCTTCTAACTAATAAAATATAGATTGGATTATATATATATATATATATATATAATATTTAAAAAAACCTAGACGAAAATCATTCATTCAACAAAAGTAATTTGTTTTTAGATGAATTTGCAACCATTTTCTTATCTACACAAAACAAAAAACTTACCAATCATAACTCCAATCAATCACTCAACTGGTTGGAGACTAAAGAGCAAAACTATAGTGCCAATTTTTTAAAACAAAATCAGGATTCTAATAATTGAATGTCCACCTTAGGAGAAACTAACAACTTTTTAGAGTATAAAATATACATAATTTCTCACAAAATAAACTAAATATTAGAACTTTACTGATCCGTTTGGTTAGCACAAAAGAAATATAAAGGAGATGAAAAATTTAAACAGTTAACTTTAATTAAATTAGTATCTATACAATATATTTCTAAGAAAATTTATAATTTTATAATTGATTTGTGTTTAAATTCATTATAATTACCTTCGAGTGTCTCCATGATGAACAAAAAATTCCATCATTTTTTAGTTATTGAGCTAAAAAAGGAAAATATTGTACTCATCACAGAGCATATGGGTGAGCTATATACAATAGTCATGATTATTTCATACTCTTATTTAAATATAATTTCACTTAAATTATATACAAAATAATTAATTTAATATTAATTATTATATAAAATATATTAAACATAATTACTTTTGATAAAACTAATTATTTTAAAATTTTAATCTCACTTGCACCCAACCAAACAGGCTTCTGTTTAGGAAACATGTTTCATGTAACAAGACAACACGTGGAAAGGTTTAATTAGGGCGGTTCACAGACCGATCCTAGTCGATTTTTCCAAAGCTCGTGACCGGTTTGTTAATGATTTTAAAGAGTTCGGGTTTTATTCAATCTGAGTCGGGTTTTTACAATTTTGAGTTTGAGTTGGGTTACTTAAAAAATGATAGAACCGAGCTCGACCCGAGCATGTATAAAAGCAATCTTTAAGCCATTTCGTTTTCGATTAGGGCATGGGAATGGGGGAAGGAGTGGCGGTGGTTTGGGAGAAGTTGTGGCGGCTGGTGGTCGGCGACCGTCGACAGGAGATGGGCGACGGGTAGCGACGGGCGATGCTAGGCGACAGGCAGCGACAGAGGAGGGGGGGACTTTTTTTTTGTCGTTCATTTTTTTCTGTTAAAATGAGAAATCTCTCCATTCTTATCGTGTGGATTTCATTATTTTTGTGTCTATCTTTTTATAATCTTACATTTTTTATATTGTCATTTAACTTTGTTCTCTTTGCAGCAAGGCGACATGCAATGACGGGCAATGGGCAATAGGTGACGGCGGGTGACGAGCAGCTATGGGTGACAGGCAGTGACAGGCATGGGCGACGACCACCATTTTTTTGTCGTTCATTTTTTTCGTAAAAATCTGAAATCTCTTCCTTCTTAATTCTTATCCTAGATAGTAGTATGGATTTCATTATTTTTGTGTCTATCTTTTTATAATCTTACATTTTTTATCTTGTTATTTAATTTTGTACTCTTTTTTTTGCTTAACAGTGATAAATCTCTCTATTGTTGTCTACTTGTGTTAGATCTAGTATTAATTTCAATATTTTTGTTTTCCCTTTCTATAAAGCTTGTTTTTTAGCCAATCATAAAGTCAAAGTCGTAAAATTTTTCATTGAAGAGATCAATTTGAAAGGTGCCACCTTTTTCTCAATTTTGACTGTGTTCCAATTTTTTCTAGCAAATTACGATTTTTTTCTAATGAATTCTAACAATGTTCATTATATTGTTCATCGACCAGACAGATTTTGAGAAGTTAGACTTTATGAAAGAGAGGATTGTAGGCATGTAAGTATACAATCTTGCTTTTCAATTTATTTTATTGCAAAAGTTTCTATATGAACTTAGGTAACATATATACATATTTTTAATTGCTATTACTAATTTTCTAAATTATCAAGTACTATAATTGTTATATATAAGTTAATTAAACACTAAATAGTCAACATGTGTATAAGTATGCGATATATTATGTTATGTTATTAAACAGTTCCAAATTTATTAGTTATTGTGAAAATAATTTAGGGATGTAACTGTTTTTTACAATTTACTTAGGGTGTAAACTTCTATAGCTACTTTCTAAATTATCAAGCACCACAAATTACAATGAAAGCAAAATAGTAAGTCTAATTAAATAGCAAGATAAATGCAAAGCAAATCATAATTAAGTTCAAACGAAATAATGATACTCAGAACAAGTACTAGCATAATGATGTCATACAAAGCATGCTAACTTTACCTTCATTCTTCTTGCTCTTCAGATTCATCATAATCAAGGTACATTGGGCGTAACCAGTCTTGTGAACAAATCAGTGCCTCAACAGTTTCGGATTTCAAACTACTTCTATGCTCGTTGATCAACCTTTCACCTGTGCTAAATGCAGATTCAGATGCAACAGTTGTAAGTGGAATAGATAAAATGTCTCTTGCCATGGCTGATAGTATTTTGTACTTGTTTGCATTGTGTTTCCAATAATCTAGAAGATCAAATTCAGCCTCTTTTGCAACCTTTTCTATAGGATCTTCCAGATAAGTATCTATTTCTGATTTTGATGTCTCCTTATTTTTTTCAACTTCTTGGACAAATTTGTTGTAGGCATCATCATCAAACATGTTGTAGCAATTATTTTCAGGCCCAACATCCATTTTACCTAAATCATCTGCATCTGAATCACTTCAAATTGTGTATATATCATAAATATCCTTGAAAGCATCCATCACCTTCTTTAGCTCTATTTTTGCACTTTCTTTGTAGATTTGAGGAAAACAAAACTTAATCATCATTAGCTTACATCTGGGATCCAAAATAGTAGCAATTGCCAACACCAAGTTGCATTCTGACCAATATTTTTCAAATTTCTCTTGCATAGCTTCAATCATTGGCTCCATGTAAGCTTGTTCAGATTTAAGTTCACGAGTCAATGCACACTTAATCCTCCACATCACCGGTAAGAAAAGATTAGATGTTGGATATTTAGATCCAGATATCATTTCAGTTGCATGGTAGAACTTCTCTAATAGTTCTTCAATATCTGCATATTTTTTCCAATCTTCAGTAGATGGGCACCATTTGTAGTTAGAGTCTGTATCTCTATAGTGTGCAAATGCTAGTCTGACATCTTTTGCTGCTTTCAACATGAGATAAGTGGAATTCCACCTTGTCTGCACATCTAATATCAACTCTTTTTCCCAGTCAAGTTGAATTGTGCTAAGGAGGTTTCAAAATCTAGCTTTCGGTTTGAAGAACTTTTAACATACTTGGTTGTTTCTCACACAGTATGTATCAGCCCCTCTATATGCTTCAAACCATATTGGACGATCAAATTCAGAACATGTGCACTGCACCTCATGTGGAATATGTTTGTAAGATGTAAGGTACCACTATTTAGAAAACCCCCTTTCAATATATTAATCATACTATCATTTGAAGCAGCATTATCAACGGTAATTGTGAACACTTTGCCTTCCAAACTCCATTCTCTCATAAATTTAGTTATAATATTTGCCATTGCTTGTCCTGTGTGTGGAGGAGGAAAATGGCAGAATGCCAATATTTTTTTTGCAGCTTCCAACTTTTTGTTACATAATGAGCAGTCACACAAATATAAGCTTTTGTCCTCCTTGAAGTCCAACAGTCTATTGTGAGGCAAACAAGGGTAACATCTTTCAAATCATTATTGATTTTAACTTTTTCTTCTTGGTATATCTTCAAGCACTCCTTTCGAATAGCATGGCGAGACCATTTATCATGTCGTGGTTGGAGAGTTTTGCTATACAAATTGAACAACTTACTTTCAACAAACCTGAATGGCTTCTCATCTACTATAATCATCTTTGCAAGAACTCTCTTAGATTTTTCCCTATCATACTTGAAGTTGGTAATTATAACATTACCCTCTTCTTCTAGTATTGGCTCCAAACTGATTTGTTTTTGCCCCTTCTCAGCTCTTGTACGCTTCTTACAACTTTCCAAATGTCTTTTCAGGGTACTTGTGGAACCAGTCTTTGACAACTTATACAAAGTTTTGCAGTAGGTACATTCTACTTTTGTTTCTCTGGATGGTAATTTCACTTTCTTCAATTCCTCCCAAACTTTTGATCTCACTCTTGTTTGGTTTTCGGTCACATCATCATTTGAAGTATCTTTGATATCTGCCTCTTGTGGTGTGGTTGCAGGGGCCTCTGGAAATGGAGAGGCGTCATTGTTGTCAGTCATGCCTATAAACAAAAGTGAAAACAAGGTATATTTGAAACACCTCATATGAAATATTTGAAACAAATGTAAATGGCCACTCCTTATTGTTATTGTGGTTACAAGAACATACCTTGTGCATTTAAAATTTTGTTTTAGTCATTTGTGCTTTTGATAATACTATATGACTCACCAATGTTTGATTAACTATTGTATCTAATGTCATCTCATTCCATAGTTTCAAATTGGTGCTCAACGTGGTCAATGATTGGATGCCTTTCGCAGTTACCCAGAAACAGCCAACACCTTCTACTCTCTAGCTTTCTTCTCCACTGGCTACAAGTTACACGCACATCCAATTCTCTAACGTTTGGTGATGCATATATGAGTGGGTGGCTATGTTCACATCTATGTTGAATTACCAACGTTAAGTCTAAGCAAATTTTTAATTATAATCTGCAATTTTTTATTCATGAAGAAACATTGAAACATGATGTTAATTACTCATGCAAACTTTTAGATTGTTATAGACCATTTTATAATTACTTCTTCATTATGTACTGATTTGAGTTGAATATTTTTTATATTTTATTGCATAAAATTCATTACAACTAAATTTTTATTTGCTCACCCTGCTAGATAAATGTCTGGCATGAGTTGATTTGGCTTATTAGATGACATCCTTTTTTAGTCGATAAACTTTGTTTGATGTAATTTTCTTTATGCAAGATGCTTGTGTTGTCCCTATTTTTAGCTATTGTGTCTGTAATGTCCTGGTCTTTTGTCCCACGCTTTCTAAAGCTAATTCTTCTCAAGTAAGTGACTTAACTGATATGTGGGTTGCTGATTGAAGTTATAAATCCATTACTTAATGAAGCTTTGCTTTTATAGTTATATTAATTTCTTTAATAAATATATGGCTGTCTTTTCCTGTGTATGTGCAGACAAATGAACTTTATCAACGGGTTGTCATTGCTTTTTGTATGCTACTTGTTTGGGTAAGCAATAAAATTATTTTAAATAGCCTATATCATATAGTAACTGATTTTCTTTAGCAGCTAGCTATCTTCTTGTTTGCTTTTTGTTTGCACTTATGGTAACTGGACTGCTAACCTAGCTAACTAATAAAGACATGATTGCCTGTGGTATTTGTCTTGCTAACTGGTAAAGGCTTTTTTGTTTGTACTTATGCTGTCGACCAACACTCCCAATTACTAACTGCTAATTGATTTTCTTTATTCTCTAAAATTGTAGAAAGGCTATCATTGTAACACCCCAATCCGGTTTACTCTCAACCCAGACCAAAACTGGTACAAAGGATCGAACTGCTCGTAAACCGATTAAGTTGGCTGACCGAAAACCTAAACATCTACGACATAACCCTCTCGACGTCTCAAGATGGAGCACGCCGCTAATGCGCAAACAATATATGAATGAGATGCAAAACCCTAACAAGATACTACGTGAATGTCATGATGATAGCCACACACAAAAATAATTATAATAGCAACAAAATTCATAAAAATCTTGGAATAAAACGGACAGAGTTTCCCCTAAAGGTGCAATAAGGGGACGACCTGTTAAAATACAACACAATATAGTATATATATAAAACAATAATTTATATCGCAATAGAATTCAAATCATCCACACATATTGTAATTGGCATCTTGCCCGCCTGCAATTTATGCTCATCATATTTTTGTTCATTTTCAACTCAACATAGCTGATCATTCCTGGACATTAGAACATTTCCAAGCATTTCTAAAACAAGGTATACAAGCCTCACAACACATGCATATATACACAAATATATAAATCTAATACAACAACCAATCACATCACGTCTTACGCAAAAGTCAGGCGTGGCGCCAGGTATGTGTGTAGAATGCAAACGCTAATCCTTTGTCAAAGCCGGCATACATTATTCATCGTCCTCACCTACATATAGTAAAAAAACGTCAGCAACAGGTGTCACTAGTCCGGAAATAACTAATATCAAACTGGAACATGAGAGCAAACTCTCATGGAAAGCAAACAATCATATATCTTCTTCAAGAACTCTCATAAGGGAAACTACAAAGGAGCCGTTGATCAGCTGACTCAACAGCATCCTGATCTATCTGGTACTATGCTGCTCTCGGCACTTCTTTTCAGTACTTCACGTAAAACTTTATCCTAAGCCCTCTCCGAACCTCCATATTACTCCTGGCCTTGAACACGAAGGCCGAGCACCTCAGGCAGTCACCTTTAGTACCCTTTGAACCACAAGTCCGGACATGCACTGTACTAAACAGTACCCGTAAACCTCCACATTCTCCGGGTGTGAGGAACTCAAACGCGGAGTTGTCAGATCCCTCGGGAATGGAACAGTCCGCTGGCACTAATCCAGAGCCCGCTTTGACTGGCACAGCATTCGCTCATGGCACGTGCAAGTCGATTCATCTTCTCTTGTCTCACTGAAAACTCGATAAAACTATTTATAGGGCTGGGTCAAGATTTATTATAATAGGCCCGAAGGCAACTTGAGGTGGATCTTATTTTCGAAAACAAGCTCGAGGGATCTCATCCTCGAGGGTTATTAATTCTGAAAACAACCGACCAGATGGCACGTGTTAGGTGGGGTCCGATAAATCATCCACCTGGCACGTCCTACGATCAATAAATCAAATCACCGATAGAGTAGAGCGATAAAACCTGAGAAGCGTGTCCTAATGGACCTGTTAGAAGCTCCAAGTGCAGTCTCGTGCCTAGACGGCGAGCTCCTGCAACGAACCTACATGAACATAACTATTTACTAACGCCCATACATATATGATGCACGCCTATATAACTAATATATCCACATGTATACGTGAATCTAATCAAACATGACAATCAACTCAACAATCACACTAAATCTCTAATTGTCAAGAAAGTTAATAAGTTTATAATTTCCTACATTACTTATTACCTAACACTTTTAATTCCAATTTCAAAGTATACCTATTCTAATTTGGTGACAATGGTTTAATCAATTTAATCCGTTTAACTTAATACTAGCATGCAAAACCTAAATCATGCAAATTCATAAATTAACTAGTTAACAAGTATTTAATTAACTATTCAATTGTTTACTAATAATTCCATTAGCCAGCATTTACATCACGCAACGCAATCTACGCTAATCATCACATGTTTATCATAATTCACAGTTAATTGAACTAAAATCATGAAGTTAATAAAATTAATTTCAATACACTACCATGACCACAACATGTACGTAATAATTCTAAAAAGAAGGAAGAACCACCTCGTGATCGGCATGGAAATCGGTGCCGACGGACGAAGGCGGTGAAGGCCAGCCGGCGGTCTTCCGGCGACAGTGCCGGCAGTTTTTCGGCAGTTTCGGTGGTTTTTCGGTGACTGCTCCGGCGGGCAATCGGAGGTAGGGGTTAGCACCGTTTCGGCGAGCTTAACCCAATGGGGGTGACAACAAGGGCAGCTGCGGCTGCGATGGCCACCGGCGACAAGGTCGATTTCGGTCGGGGCGGTCGATTGCTCCGATCAAACCCATGGCCGGCCTCGACGGCGGCGCTAGGTAAGGGGGAAAGGTAGGGGAAGTCGAGGGGAGAGCTTCGACGTCACGGAGGCGGCGGTCCGGTGTAGACGGCGGCGGAATCGCGTCGGGAACGGCCGTGAAATCGAGGGCAATTTCCGGGGTCGCGACGGCTGGACGGTGGCCGGGCATGTTCGGGGCGGCAAGGCGACGGCACGGCTGGGCTAGGCGGCGTCGATCGGCGGCGGGGTGGCGTCGGCGGCGGTGGCAAAATCTCAGGGCGGCGGCTAGGGTTTGGGTGCTGAAGGGAAAGTGTCGGGGAAGAGGATGAGAAGTATAGGGTGGTGGCAAAGTTGTAAATAATACTTGACTCGACACCGGCTTGAGTCAAGAATGATAACTGACTTGGAATAAGTCATAGAAAAATTCAAAAAAATTGGGAAAAGTCCCATAAAATCAAATAAAACACCACAACATCCAAATGACATACCGTATAACTAATAACCCACCCGAATACCATCTAACGTGTCGTAATGCGTTATTCGGCCTAAATTAATTCTATGGTCACAACATGAAAAATAAAAATCATCAACTTTATACTCTCATATCTACTGATAACTCAGTCTGCTGATGCGTATCTCGCGCTATCATCAATATTTGGGTATACATGAACCCTCGTAGCACGTGCACATGGTCGGCCTCGGCCGCGCACACGTGTTCTTAAAGTTGATCCGACTAGAACAACGGTCAAACCGACCGGCTAACGACTATAAAACCCTAACTCGAGTCACGGGTTTTACAATCATGCTATGCTTCATTGCTATTTACTACTAGTGAATTAGTGGAGAAAACAATGAAAGTGCATTAGAAAAAGGGGAAAAAGAATAAACAACAATTACACTTAGAATGTCAATAAAAGCTTAAGGCTTCAAAGGAACTCATACATGTTTCAAGATCCAACTTTTTGACTTTTGATAGAGGGAGTGAGGGATGGTGCTCTTTAGAGATCTCCTAGAGGCCAAAGCTAGTTTTCAATAGTTTGAAGTTTGATATAATTTGTAATATGTACATTTGTAGTTTTAAGTGTTGAAGTATTTATTACAGTTCGTTATTAGTGTTTAAAGCTATCAAAATGTATATTGGGAATGATTTAAGGTATGCCAATTGAATTGAAACTGTTTGCCATTAAATTATTTGGTTTGAACTTAACAGTGACTATATGAAACGTCGTGGAAATAAAAGTATTTACCAAGTCGAGTTTATTCGAGTTACGAGTCAATCGAGTCACAAGCCGAGTCAAAATCGAGTTGAGTCGATTCGGGTTTAATATAACTCGTGATCAACTTATTTGTCACCGAATCGAATCGAGTTGTAAGTATCGAGTTATCAAGTCGAATTATAAATATGATAAGTTCAGGCCGAGTCAAGTTGACTCATTAAAACTCGCGAGTCAACTCGACGTATGAACAGCCTAAGGAGGTTTACCATGCCGTCATTTAACAACATGGTCGGAACAACCATTCTTCGATATGGTCGTCGTCTTCACCTCCTTAGCAGTCCTTTAATTTATTAATAATTGCAAACAGCATCATCGGTACGCAGCGTGGAGCGGCTCCATCCATGCACAAGCAATCCCTTACCCAGATTTTCGAAAGGGGGCACTGCCGTTGGGGACCTCTTTGAGTTTGCCCATGGTGTCTTCCATGTTCACTCCACCTAGTGCACAAGGATGGCCCTGGCTGCTGCCGACAGGTATGTTTCACCCACACCACCGACAAGGACGAGCTCTCAACGTCTCAATTGACTCAATCGTCCTTTCTCCCTGCTCGTCATCTTGGTGATAGATATGGCCACCATGGCGGCGGGATTTATCCATTTGCTGTTGTGTATACGTTCCCTTTACGCGCGCCGATGTCGCCATTGACGAAAAATGAGATAGGCCTACTGCTATTGCTGCACCACCACTTTTCACCGTAAGGATTCCCCATCTCCACATGTAGAGCCAACCAAGTCAACTCCATGTCCATGTAAAAACCGAGTGAAATCTGATGCGAAATGCATCCCCTAACATGAAATTTGAAGAGACAATGTTGGATTATGATTATCTCTTTAAAGTCTGTTAATTTTTTGTGGCAACCGAAATCTTCTCATGAACATGTCTGGCCAAGAGGCTTTTAGAGTTCAAAATGAGTAGGAATTTGCCAACGAAAAAGAAAACTTATTGGCGGTGGTAGAAAAATGGTTGATGTGGTTGGGAGTAATGGAGTTTGCTTTTGCAGCGTATGAAGTTTGGATGGAAAATTATTATGGATATGATGGCTTTGTTTATGAATGGTTTATTCATTGGATATATATATATATGAGAGAGAGAGAGAGAGAGATTCTTTCTGGTCTTGTTCTAATATGTAGTTGATAAATTAATTGCCAGTAAGCATTGTCCTATAGTTTAGCAAACTTGGTTTAATGGTTGACTCAATTTGACTCACCTGTCCCCGCACTGGTTAGAATTGTTCATCAAGTAAGTCGAGAAAAGTTTGAATTCTACTTATTGGTAATTTTAAATGGAGATCTGAGTAAATTATACCATCTAATGATAAACTATTTTTAGATTAAAATCTGAATATATTTCAATATCATGTAATGGGTATAAAATATAACAGTGTAATACATTAAAATTTCTCATTTTTATTGACATTTTTTTGTTGGTCCTAGCCTTTCATTATTTAAATATTTTTATGATCTATCTTGGCGTCCTGTCAAATTGAGCTTCATGTGTTGCGGCAAAATTACAAAGTTGATGTTCATGAAAAAAGAAACAGTCGCCAAAACTGTTGAAAACATTACTGATTAATTGGTACTTGGCTTATGTGTCTATTATAACAGAAGGCCAGGCCTTCAAAAGGTGGATTGAGGATATTTGGAGTTGCTTCTTGGCATCCCTCCATTTTCTTCCTATTTGCAAGTGATTTGCTTTTATGGTTTCCTTTCAACCTTTTTGCAACCGAAACAATTGCTTTTTGGATGGAACCCATAACATGCATTCTGAAGAGGGTTGCAAGTATCTTCCCTACTATTAATGTCTTTAGAAATTTACATTGTCGACATTGATATTGATAGTTGAAGAGACCCAAGACCTCTAGCTGGTATTGTAAATTTAACCAGCAGGGTAGCCCTACCCTTGGTTGATTTCTCTTTCTACTTTAAACGATGAGGCCTCTAAGTCGCTAAGGCTCCATTTAGCAAGTATGAAATAGGCGTAAATAACATTAAAATTTTAAATGATCAACTTTAAAGTATATTTCTAAGAAAAATTAGTCCTATTTTGTACTCAAATAAATCATAATGAACATCGAGATACTATTTTAAAATTTTTATATCATTTACATTATTTTCATATGAATCAAAGGAGCTCTAAATTGCCATGGACAACCATTTTATCATGTTGTAAGTGCTCAATTTATAAACTTTTATATTTTGAAAGAAAACATGTACATATTTGAAGTTTGAAACTAATTTTTTGACGTCTAAATATTGATCTAAACCAAGTTATTCCAACTATAGATTTAAGTACCGTACAAGTAACCCGACTAAATTTTCAAGGGATGTATTTGGATCAACGGAATCCAATTGGGTTAAACTATATTTTAAAATTATAAATAAAATATTTTATTAAATATTAAAAATATATTTTATCTTTAATATTTTATTAAATACCAATTAAAATACCAAATTTTTCAATAAAAAATACAATTTTTGTGAAAAGCTTATATTAAAAAAGCTCGAACTATACAAGATTTTAAGGATGATATAATAGCATATTTAAAACAATATTTCCAAATATAAAATTAGAAAGGAGGCGGGGTGGACAAGGCATTCTGAGTTGTTGAGGGAGATGATAAAGACGGGGGATCCAAAGAAGCTGTCAGTACAAAGCGTGTCTCCTGTGGTTGCCGACACCGTATTGCGCTTTCAAGATGCAACCCCAATGGGGAATCCGTGTCTACTCCTAAAGATGGGATTTTTTATTTTTTTGAGAAAAAATAAATTTATTATTATTATTATTATTATTATTATTTGAGAGAAAAATGGGATTATCGAGTGAGGGACCTTTCAAGCATCACTCCCAATCATTTCTCTCCACTAAGCCTCGCTAACTTGACGAATGAAAAATGACATGAAATTAGTTTGCATTACAGAGGTTCGATCTCGCTCGCAAGTAATCACAGAAAACTCATCTTCCTTGCGTCGTCAAGCTTTTGATTCCAACCAACTAATTTTTATGAAAATAAAACGAGGCTGGGCCTTTGGAGGACCGAACAGAGTTTATACGAAGCATGCTACCACTTGATTCATGGAAGCCTTCCACCTCTTCCCTTGTCTCCTCTGCAACTTCAATGATAAAATCATAAAACTGTTCTTCTCCTCGACTGGAGTATAATCGATCCAATTATCAAAGATACGTATATATATACATATACATATACATACATGAGATGAGATGGCCATTCACAAAGTCGGTCGGTGTTTTCAAGCTTCAAAATTCAACCCAACTTGTTTCGAGGAGAGGTAAGACGAGAGTGTGGACGTGGTAGCACTTGTCGCAAATCGTGACGAAAATTGCGGCGCCAATTACGGCGGGAAAATTGAGCCGCGAGGGGGTGGGGGGGGATTCGGTTCAAATGTCGGGGAAGGAGGGCGGCGGGGAGGGGCGGCGGAGGAGGTCGTAGGGGGCCCAAAGGCTGTCCATGGGGCAGGGTCGGTTGGCGTCTAGGCGGAGCCAGGGCTTGCCCTTGCCGCTCCAATGGAGCAAGCTGACGGGGCCGGGGTGGAGGTCCCGGCAGAGCCCCTGGAGGTTGTCGCCGCCGAGGCCGTGCTGGTTCCACCGGTGCTCCACCCCCTCGACATTGCCGGCGAAGACGAGGAGGAAAGGCGGGAGGGAGCCGAGCTCGTAGATCCTTGCCCGCTTCTGGATCCTCATCCACCGCTCGAGCTTGTCGGTGTAGCGGCCGTCGCGCCACTTGAGGACGTCGATGACCATGACGCCGGTGTTGAAGTAGCAGGGCTCGCGGCCGGCGAAAGTGCGGGCGAAGGCCGGGTCGCGCCAGAACCTGGTGGTGAAGTAGGTGGAGAAATTGGCGTGGCAGTACTCGGGCGCGCCCAGCACGTGGGGGCCGAGGTCGATGGACCATAGCTTGGCGACGTCGTCGACGAGGATGAGGTCGGAGTCTAGGTAGACGATGCGGGCTACGTCGCGGGGGAGGAGGTTGGCCAGGTAGATGCGGGCGTAGTTGAGAGGCTGGTCGAGCGCGCGGCGGACGGAGGCGGAGATCTTGCCGCGGACGAGGGCGCGGTCGAAGTGGTAGACCCGGAAGGTCAGGGAGGGGAAGGTGGAGACGACGACGCGGCGGAGGTGGGCGCGGTGAAGGGAGGCCAGGAAGTGGAACACCAGGTTCTCCGGACACGAGGCGTGCCGGAGGACGGAGAGGACGCCGGCCACCGAGCCGCGGAGGTAGGCGGAGTCGAGGGTCATGGCGATGTGGATGGGCGCCGCCGGGCAGCCCGGGCCGTTCCGGTAGGCGGGGGCCTCTTTGAAGAGCGGTAGTCCTCCGCCATCGGCGCCGCCGTCGTCGGCGTCGGCGGTGGTGGTGGAGAGGAGGATGACGTGGTGGGCATGGAAGAAGAGGAAGTAGAAGGTGAAGAGGCGGAGGGAGAAGAGAGCGGTGGTGCCGGGCATTGACTGTTGTAGCTCTGGAACCGGAAATGTGCAGTGAAACAGTGAGCTGGTTCTGGATGGGAGTGAGGACGACGGAGAAGGAGAGTGGTAGTAATAGTATTAATATTATTAATATTAATTAATGGATTGGCAAGGTGAGGGGTTGGGTACAGGCTGGAAAGGGTCCCCCTTTCTTGGCGGGGAGTGGTCTTTCAGTGGAGAGCCATGCCTGATTTTCCATTTAACCTTTTAACATAATAATAATGATTTTATTTTCACATGCTTAAGAAAATACATATTCGAGTTAGATCAAGAAAAATAATAGTAACTCTATAAATTAGTAGCGGAAAAAGTTATTTGAAAATATGTAAATTATAATATAGGGTCATAAATTATGAAATAAAATAAATTTTAAATAAGGGTTTGCCTAAACTCGACAACCTTCCTGAAGTTTGGAGGGTTATAAGAATCTTTTATTAACCCGACGAGCTTAAGCTCAAATTTGGCTTGGCCTGGCTTAATAAGAATGCAACGGAAAATTAAGCTTAGCACAACTTTTCGTTGCCATTTTATTTATACAGGATGTTTAGTTGTGTTTTTTAGACAATTTTTTTCATAAAAATAAAAAAGGTGTTATAAAGATGTTTGGTAAAGTATATGCCAAATAAAAAAATGTGAGAGACTTTATTAAGTAAACGAGAAAAATAAAGTTTTGGAATTTTTTTATCAAAAAATACTTTTTAATAACTATTTCTCTCTGAACGCCTCGTTTCTTTCTTCTCTTCCCTTATTCTCCTTCTTCTCTCTAGACTCCATCTTTTTTTCTATAATTTCTTCTTATTTCTTCACGTGTTTCTCTATCACAATTTAAAAAATAGGGTATTAACCTTCAAATTCGTCAAAGGGGAGAGTAATTAAATCAAACCGATTCAACAAAAGTTTAAAAAAATTGGTTCATTTAAAATGAGTTAAAATCGGATCAATATTATAAGTATTTTTATATTTTGTGCATACATATATTCTTAAATATTTGAAACATACTTATAATTCAACAGAATAGAGTTTCAATAATAGGTTATAACTAAATTAAAGTTCAATATCTACCAGATAATAATACCTTATGCATACATAGTATGATAAATAGGAATAAAATACTAAATAAGATCATTGAGTTTAACCAATATAGATTGTTAATAAATTCCAAGTGTCCTCGTTTGTCAGTGTTGCGCTCATCCACGTCTCCACATCGCTCATCCCCAGCCGAACTCGCCACACCAGCCGCAGCGCCACCGGAGGTGTGAGGGCCCGCACCATGGCGGAGGTGGGCAGAGACTATGGAGGATGCTATCGAAAGCTGCGGGTGGTCGAAGGGTAAGGCCACAGGGTGGGAGCGAGAGAAGTGGAAATGACAGGAGGATCGGGAGTTCACATGTTTTAGTGAAAAACGTTTTCAACCGATTCTGCACGTCGTCGACTCGGCTAAGTATTGGCTCGGATGTAGGGTCGGGATAAATCTGCCGATTTTTTGTTTGATTATTACAAAAAACGATTCACTCAATTTATTTGATTACTTTTCTTTTCCAATGTGGTTAAATTAAATTAAAATCGGCTAATTTTTTCAACCCGGGTCTCTTTCACTTTATTGAGGAGAGAGAGTTGGGTGAGGAGATCGGGGTAGAGGGGAAGGGAAAATATTTTAAAAATTCAAACACAATTTTAACTTGTATCACAGATAAAAAATTTATTATGAAAATACTTTGGTTATCAAAATTTATTGAGAAATAAAAGAAAAAAAAACCAACCAAACAACTTAGTTATATTAGAATCATGCTATTTCTTATTGAAAAAAAGTACATCTTTACAATGTTCACTATACTAGAATCATATCCTATCACGCCATAGCATTTTTCTAATAAATGGTACGAAATATTGCACCTTTCTTTAACTCTTAAAGTATTTTAAAATAATGATTTAATTAAATTAGGAGAAGTTTTTTTTAAAGTTCAATAATGGTTGAATCAAATTTATATAGTCACAAAGTTTTATTATTTATTGTGGAGTTATTCATAGAGTTTAGCTCAATAAACTAAGAAGTACTAATGTAACACCCAACCTCCAACCCAAAGAGTAAGTTGTTCCATCAACGTCATTTCTTCAAAATAATTAACCCAAGTTTAAAGATATATAAACACTGGATTTTATCTGAGTATGCAGTAGATGTGAGATTAATTTGATAGATCTCATATTTCATTAGTGATTGGTTCAGATATTTAAAATCTGCAAATTTGATTCGAAACAATTTCGGATTAAGTTCGGGTTCGAACTTTTCTGTTATATAAAATATTCGAAAATATTTGGATCAGATATGGGTTTGGAGTAATGTAATCTATATCCAATCCAAATATTTTATATTTTATATAAGGGATTGGATAGCCTCGGGGCGATTATAAGAAAAATTTCTTGCAGTTGCCTTTAATCTAGGCTGTCAGATATAATCTGACGGCTCAGATCTACTTTTTTAAAAAACCCTGATCTCCATCCAATCCACTGCCACCTCCCTCGGCCGCAGTGGCGCCACCGTCTGCCATGCCCATGCCCTTACCCTCGTCGTTGTGCCCCCACCTGGGTTGCCACCTCCCCCACCCACGCTACTGCACCCCCTCGCAATCCCGCCCAGCCATGCCCCCGCCCCCATGCTCATCCGCCATGCCCATGCCTGCTCTTGCACCTACACCCTTCCTCGCCACGTCTGCACCCACGCCCGTGGTGCTACTGCCCTTACTCTATTGCCACGCCCATGCCCGTGCCCACGCCTGACGGGCCGCCACCATTCCTCCTCGACATGCCCACGCCCCCAAGCATGGGCCCAGAGGAATGGTGGTGGCTCGTCAAACGTGGGCGTGGTGGGAGGTCCTCTGCAACGCGGACGGGGCATGAGGGCATAAGTGCAATTGAGGGCGCAGGTGCCGGAGAGGGAGCACGGCAGCGGGGAGGGAGGAAGGGAAGTTTTTTTAAGAAAATAGATATGAACCGTCCTATATAAGTGGACGGTCCAGATCGAGGCGATTGCAGGAAATTTTTCTTGCAGTTGCCCCCAAGCTATCCAATCCCTTTATAAAATTATATTTCAAAGTATTTAAAATAATATTTTCAATTATTATATCCATTTTTATATTACATTTTATAATTATTTATATTATTTTATTCAACCCAAGTAAAAGAAATTCTGCCTCAACCCAACCAACACAACAGCCCACTTCTAGTCTTGTCCCACCGTCTAATATGGTCTCGCACCATATAATATCGTCTCAGATTAGCTCTAATACTATGTGTAATAATTTATGAGCTTTAAGTCATATATTCAAAGAGAAGTGTTATCCTATGCCACAGCAGAAAAGTTTCCTGGCCCAAACTTTCATCTGGGCTGTCCTTATCATTGGACGACCTAGATTCGATGAAAAAAAGAAAATCCTCACTCCCTGCCACCCTTGCCACCCTCTGCCTACTTGTCACCGCTGTCAATCGTTGTTGCCGCCGCTGCCGCCCTGGCCCCTGCCTCCAAGCACCCCCAGTCCTACCTCCCCAACGATAGCATGGCCCTCCACTGCACCACGTCTGGCGGCTCCCCTGACGCTATCGAGGTCGTCCGGATGCTGCTTGCCGCCGGTGTGGATGTCACCCCTGTCGATTCAAGTGGTCACCTTCCTCTCGACATCGTCGTCTCACTGTCCAAGCTACAAAGCCAGAAGCTTGCTTTGTCCAAGCTCCTCGGAGCCACCGCCATCGATGCTACCCATACCACTGATGAGCTTTGCCAAGATGACTGAGGGTTGGGGAGGAAGGGGGTGGATGCGATGGCGGCGGGAGACCGATAGGCGGCAACGGGGCAGCAAGGTTCAGAGGCGGCGGCCGGGGTAGCGAGGATCAGAGGTGTCCACCAGGGCACCTACTGTAAAACCCACGATTCGAGTTAGGGTTTTATATTCAGAACCGGTCGATTCGACAGTTATTTTCAAGTCAAGTTAGTTTCAGAACACGTGTACTAAGCCAACGCAGGTCTCGTGTATGAGCCATGAGGGTCATGTGTACCCAAGTATATAATGATAACGTCATGAATACAGCAGAAAATACTGAGTTATCAGAATATATGAGAGTATGCAGTTCATTTTTTATTATGATATATAATGGATCGTAGAATTAGTTTTAGGCCGTTTACCGCATTAGGATGCGTTACGAGCATTTTGGGTGGGTTGATAGTTCTAGAGCATATCATTATGATTTTTTGGTGTTGTTTGATTTTATGGGATTTTTCCCAAATTTTTTGGAATTTTTTATGACTTAAATATTATTTTTGACACGAGTCACAGATGAGTCAAGTAATATTTACGACTTTGCCACCACACACCCCCGCGCCCTTCTTTTCTTCCCCAAACCCCTACCTCGACACGCCTGCCACTGTGCGCATCGCTGCCGCTGCTGTGGACGCCCGCCCGGCCACCGATCGTCGCCACCTAGCCCCGCGATGACGTCGCCATGCTACCCGACCAGGTCCGGCCCCAATCGGGCCGCCGTGACGCGAGGAAGCCACGCGCTGCGCCCGCGTTGCGCTTCCGTCGCTGATTCCCCCGTCGCGGTCCGGTCGGTCGCCACAGCACCCTCAGCCCTCCAGCGACCTTCCCCGACCAGAACGGAGGCCATTGCCGCCGTGGCCGGCCGGATCTAGCCACCATCACCGCTCGCCGTCTCCGGCTTTTATACATTTTACGGCGAGCTGCCACCTCCATTGGCCGCGTCGACCTCATAGATGAGTCGGGCTTACTGAGCCGGTTCCAAGGGCACCCAACACGACCACTTTCTGGCCAGTAGACGCCGCCGGTGACTGTCGCCAGAAACCGCGAAAATCGTCGAAAAATCAGAATTTCAGGAATTTCTCGAAATTCACCGGATCTTCCGCGGGGCTCACCCAGTCGAGCCCGATCAAGCTTCGGACGCCGATGAGCGCCAAATTTGAGCTCCGAGACACGCGACGGAACCCTAGCCGTCGCCGATTGCTGACTACGTGAGGTATAATTATCTCCGATTGAGTTATTTAAAATTGATTATGATTGTTAGCATAACATGCTAGAATTAACTAGTTGTCATGATGATTGCCAGACTATGAATGAAGTTACATGATGTGATTGATAGTGCATGGAGGATAAGTAACCTAGTGAGATAAGTAAATATGAGCATGCTAATCGAGTATGACGTAACTTAGAAAAATAGTATAAAATTGGTATGAATAGGATGACTTAGAATTATTTTCACATTATGATTACTTGACTGTTGATGGATGTTATTCGTATTGTGTGATATTCATTGATTTTGATGCATCATATAGTTAGTGGGCGTTAGTATTTAGTTTTGATGTGTAGGTACGAAGTAGGAGCTCGCCGCCTAGGCGCGATGACACGCTTGGAGCTTCTACCAGGTCCATTTAGAACTCGACTCTGTTTTACGTCTTTCTATTGTATGTTTATCTTATTATTTGCAGGACGGGTTAAGTGGCGTTTATTGGATCCCACTTAACTCGGGCCATCTAGCCAAACAGATTTCCAGATTAATAACCCCTCGAGGATGAGTTTCGAAAATAAGGATCCACCACAAGTTGCCTTCGGGCCTATTATATAAATCCCTACCCAGCCCTATATATATGTAGTTTTCGCATTTTCAGTGAGACGAGAGATGGAGAAACCGACTGCACGTACCATGAACGGATGCCGTGACAGCCAAAGCGGGCTCTGGATTAATGCCAGCGGACTGTTCCATTCCCGAGGGATCCTGACAACTCCGCGTTTGAGTTCCTCACACCCAGAGAACATGGAGGTTAACGGGTACTGTTTAGTACAGCGCATGTCCGAACTTGTGGTTCAAAGGGTATTAAAGGCGACTGCCTGAGAATGCTCGGCCTTCGTGCTCAAGGCCAGGAGAAATATGGAGGTAAGGAGAGGGCTTAGGATAAAGTTTTACGTGAAGTACTGAAAAAGAATTGCCATGAGCAGCACAGTACCAGCAGTAAATCAGTAAGTTCGGGATGTTACTGGGTCTGTAGCCCAGTGGCTCCTCAGTAGTGCCCTTCAGAGTGTTCACGTGGAGTATATGATGTTTTCTTTCATATGAGAGTTTGCTCTCATAGCCAGCTTGTTATAGTTATTTTATTTTCCGGACCAGTAACACTTGTTACTAACGTGTTTTTATACTATATGTAGGTAATAATCACGAGTTGGAGGAGTCAGCTTGGACAGAGGAGCATTGTTGTCGCTTGCACACATGTCAGTCGATAGAGTGGTTAATACTTTATTTATGATGCTATTATATTGTGAATGATGTGAAATGCTAAGACATGATAGGATATGATTAAATGCAATGAGATAATGTTAAGACATGATGACAAGAGGTGAGATGTGATTAGAGTGCACAGCAGAAGTGTGGCCCAAGTTCTATAATGAATATACAGTATATTAGATTGTGTGTGATTGAAATTGTTGATATATGCATATATATTGATATATATTGTTTTGACAGGGTGGACCCTAATTACATTTTTAGGGGGACTCTGTCCATTTTATTTTAGAATTTTTATTGAGTTTGATCATAATTGTATTGGTGTGTGCTTGAATTGCATGTCATCCATGTAGTATCATGTTAGGATTTTGTGCATTCATCCATGCATGACGAGTAATATCTTCATCTTAAGACGCCGAGATTAGATCCGCGCGAGTTGGGTTCTGAGTTAGCCGACCTAATCCGCGGGCCTGTAACATGCCGGTCTGGTTCACGAGCTTGGGACCGGATTTGGGGTGTTACACCTACAGTCGTAGGCACCCCAAGATGACGGAGGGTTGGGGAGGGAGGGGGTGGACACCACAGCGGCATGAGATTAGTGGCGGCGGCGGTGTAGCGAGCGTCGGATGTGGAGGCCGTAGACGCCCCAAAGTCCACCCACCATCCCGTCACGCCTGCCCGGCCCCCCATCGCCTCCTCAACCATTGCACCCTCGCCCTATTCTTTGCCCCCACTCCCACTCCCCGATCGTCCCCTCCACCTCCCCCTTGCCCCCTCTGTAACACCCCGTTTCGGCTCACCCGTGAACCGACCCGGAAATGTCACCGGCGACCGAACCGTTCGCTAATCTACTAGGTTCGGTTAAGCCGACCCGGATCTGCCCTCGGTGTCTCAAGATGGAGATGCAAACATGAAATGCATGGATGGGATGCGATGGGTTCTAACGCAGTCCTACATGCATGCTATGATGTGCAAGCAAAACAAAACCATGCAACGACAAGAAAATTTTAATTAAAAATTATCCACAACAAGGATATATAAATATTTTATCAAAATACGATAAAACATGATAATCTACCGTAGCATTCATCATTATCTCTTTCGTTTCAATTGAACCGAGCCTGAACTCCAAACTCACTACTCATTCACATTTATCCATTCATTTCATATCAAGCAATTTATCTAAACAAACACATCAAAATTATCATTCACGTAGCAATAACACACCGTCATTATAGATTACACGCGGCAGGTACATGTGTGCGCGGTTCCGTGCTGCTCCCCCGCAGTCCTGACAGCTTTCATCCCTCGCATCTCCCACCTACATATATATAGAAAAACCGTCAGTAACGAGTGTTACCGGCCCGGAAAATAACTAATATCAATCTGGCACAGGAGAGCAAATTCTCCTGTTGAATGAAAACCATATACTTCCTCAAGAACTCTCATCAGGGCACATACGGGAGCCGTCGCCCTCGGGTCGACAGCGTCCCCCTATCTTTCACATTCTCATACCTCGGCCATTTCTCTATCGCTTCTCGCATCAAATCTCATTCCTTTCCGCCCTCTGCACCTTCCATATTACTCCTGGCCTTGAGCACGAAGGCCGAGTACTCTCAGGCAGTCGCCTTCAGTACCCTTTGAAACCACAAGTCTAGACATGCGCTGCAATGCATTACCCGTGAACCTCCACACTTCTCCGGGTTTGAGGAACTCAAAGGTGGAGTTGTCAGGATCCCTCGGGAATGAAACGGCCCGCACACCATTCCAGAGCCCACTATCGACACACACGTGCCCGCTCGCGTAGCACGGTAGTCGGATTTCCCTCATTCCATCTCTCACTGAAAACACGAAAACTATACATATATAGGCTTGGGTTGGGATTTATACAATAGGCCCGAAGGCAACGTGAGCTGGATCTGAAGTTCGAAAACAAACTCGAGGGATCTCATCCTCGAGGGTTATTAATCCGAAAAATTGTTGGCTAAATGGCCCGAGTTAAGTGGGATCCGATAAAACGCCACTTAACACGTCCTGCATGTAATAAATCAAATACACAATAGAATAGCGTAAATCAGAGAACGAGTCCTAAACGGACCTGGTAGAAGCTCCAAACGGGTCCACGCGCCTAGGCGGCGAGCTCCTACACCGTACCTACACAATCAAGCTAAAAACTAACGCCCGCATGATGAATCACACATCCTATAGCATGCACACACAATCAACACAATCACTCATCAATCAACACACATTAACCTATATCAATTCTAGCAAGCCTACTTAGGCTAATTTGCATTAGATCATGATCATTACCTAGTTACCCTAATTTGTTTCTTAGCCTCCATTTTTAACACCACTCAACCAAACAAATTTCATATTTCTATTCTTAATCAAATCTACATTTATATATATTATTATAACATACAATTCACCAATCCTAGCATGCAATTCTAATAATCAATACTTTCAAATAATTAAATTAAAATAAATTATACCTCGCGTCGTCGAAAATCGGCGACGGCTAGGGTTTCCGTTTCGTGGCTCGAAACTCGAATTCGGCACCTAGCGGCGTCCGAAGTCCGATCAGATTGGACCGGGTGCGTTCGGCGGATGATCCGGCGAATTTCCCACGAATCCAATTTTCCGGCGGTTCCGGCGGTTTTCCGGCGAGTGTCGGCGGTTTTCCGGCGGATTCCGACGGTTTTCCGGCGATGATTCGGGACGGAGCAATCAGGGGGTCTATCGGCACCAGCTCGACGAGCTTGGTCCGATGGTGGTGTCAAACAAGGTAGCCGAGGCGGCGATGGCCGTCGACGGCGGCGTCGAAAATGGGCGGCGGTGGCGGCGTGCTTCGATCGAGGCTGCGGCCGGCCTCGACGGCGGTCGGGATGGTGGGGGAAACGTCGGCGACGGCGAGGGGGTGGTCGTCAGGGCCACAGCGGCGGCGGCGCGGCCCGGACGGCGGCGGAATCCGGCTCGGAGTGGCGACGGCCGAGGAGGTTTCGTGGGGCGATTCCGACGTCGTGGCGGCGAGATGGTGGCCGGGGTGGGTCGTGGCGGCACGGCGACTGCACGGCGGGGCGGGGCGGCGTTGATCGGCGGCAGTGCGGCGTCGGCAGCGGCGGCGGCGGCGACGACCGTGGGCGGCGCAGCTAGGGTTTGGAAGGGTAAGTGTTGGGAGGAAGAAGAAGTATTCTCAATGGCAAACTCGTAAATAAGTATTGACTCGATTCCTACTCGAGTCAAAATAATAACTAGTTCGTAATAAATCCTAAAAAAAATCTAGAAAAATATGGAAAATTTCCATAAAATAAAACAAACACAACAACATCCAAATGGCATGCTCTATAACTAATAACCCACCCCAATATAATCCAACGCGTCCTAATGCGTTATTCGGCCCATGGTTGCATGAATCAGAATCGGAATCGGAATCGGTTTTCCTGTGAATCGAAATCGGAATCTGTCTGAATCGGCTAGGAATCGGTTCAGTTGAATCGGTTCAAATCGGTCATATACAAAAATTTGCCAACTCATTACAGAAATACCTGAAATACATAATTATATAATTTCTCAACATAAATACACAAATTCAAGTATTTATACAACAAAAAACCCTAGCATATCAACACTAGCACATCAAAAAATTCATCATCAATCAAACCAATACCAAGCAAATTTTCAAGACTTCCAAGCTATATTAGCACATCACAATTTGCACATCACGATTTGCACATAGCACATACTCGCACATCATAATTTACCGCACACACAAAATTTCAATTTAGACATCACAATTTCCACTTCATATTAATCAAAATTTCAATTTAGACATCACAATTTCCATTTCATATTAATCAATTAGAACATCATAGATAACAATTTGCACATCGCAATATTCAATTTCAATAAAAAAATCTAACTTTACCCAAATTTTCGGTCGGAGTCGCGGCGGAGGGCGGAGCTAGTGGTCGGAATCGGGCGGCGGTGGCGTGGCCGGATGGAGCTGAGGTCGGACGGCGGTGGCGTGGTCGGAAGGTCGGGCGGAGCGTCGGAAGGCGGAATCGCGCGGAAGCGTGGCGGAAGCGTCAGACGGCGGAAGGTTAATAACTGTCGGGCGGAGCGTCGGACGGCGGTGGGGTGGTCGGATGGTCGGGCGGAGGGTCGGACGGCAGAATCGCAGCGGAATTGCGGCGCTTGCGTCGGCCGGCGGTCGCACCGTCTGCGGCGGAATCGCGGCGGAGGGCGGAGCTGAGGTCGGAGTCGGGCAGCGGTGGCGTGGTCGGACGGAGGACGACGGAGGGAGGGACGGGCGCAAGTGCGGCGGAGCGAAGCGGCGGCGGAATCGGGGGGAGGGTATGATTTAGGTTTTTAAATCCAATTTACCATTTTACCCATGCTTAATTAATTTAATAAAAATTATACCTAGGGTATTTTAGTAATTTCCTAAAAAAACCGATTCCGATTCCGAGTTAAATCGGTCGGAATCGGCCGAAACGGGCCGATTCACGACCCGATTCGGGGCGCGACGCCGATCCGATTTAAATCGGCCGATTCCGCACGGAATCGGCCGATTCGCGCATCCCTGATTCGGCCTAAAACTATTTCTACGATCAAACATATAACAAGAAAAAAATACTGCATACTTTCATATATTCTGATAACTCATTTCTCACCATCTTCTCGACGTTATCATCATATATTCAGGTACACCTGACTCTCATCGCTCATAACTCACGGCTGGCCTCGACTCAGCACGCGGTTCATGAAACTGACTCGACTCGAACCAACGGTTGAACCGACTGGTTCGGTAACGTAAAACCCTGACTCGAGTCACGGGTTTTACAACCTTCCCTCCTTATAAAAATTTCGTCCTCAAAATTTTAGATTAAGGAGGTTTCACTCTGGTAGCTATCTACTAAATGTGAAATCCGAGGTGAGACGCGTGCGTACCTGTCACGTTTGTCGTATCCTCCAATGCTTCAGCAATCGTGGCTGTGTCCATCCCTGCTGCCCAAGGTGGTACCGAAATGGATGGTCCTGGTGGTGGTGTTGTTTGCATTCCTCTCTGATCCAAGGCTTGCTGTTCTTGTCCTGTCATGATAGCTACAAGTCCTCTCTGCTGCTGCCTCAGTGGCTGTTGGTCTCTGCCTCTCTGCTGTGGTTGTTGCTGGGGAGCTGGGAGTGCAAGTTTCTGCGGAGGTGCTGGGAGTGTCACCTGTTGGGTCTGGCCAGTTGGACAAGTTGCGGCTCTATGCCCTGGTTGACTGCAACTATAGCATACGTCTGTGCCTACTCTACACTCTGCAGCTCTATGTCCTTGCTGACCGCATCTGTAGCATCCGTCTGTGCCTGCTCTGCACTCACCTCCATGACGACGTCGGCAATTCTGACAGAAGGGTGCTCTGTAGCCCTGAACTTGGGCATCCATAGCCCTCATGGCAACTGGTGCATCTGACCGATGTCTCTGCTGTTCTCCCTGCTCTGGCTGATACGGCCTCGAATGTTGCTGCCTCTGGTCAACATCCTGGCGAGGTCTAGCAGCTATAACTCGTTCTGCCTCACCTGCAGCTCTCACAACATCACCGAAAGTAGCGAACTTCCTATCCAAATAGGCCATCCTGATCTCGTGATGGAGGCCTTCGTAAAAACGCTCTATCCTTCTTTCTTCGGTGGACACCAAGTCTGGTGCAAATCTCTCTAGAGCTCTAAACCTAGTCTCGTATTGTACCACCGTCATGGGTCCCTGCCTCAGCGTCTGGAATTCTCGTTCCTTTCTCTTCCTGATGTTTGGCGGGAAATACTTTCCATCGAATTCCGCCCTAAATTCCTCCCATGTGATGTCCTGGGGCTGACGATGGGCAAATATAGAATTCTGGACCGAACTCCACCATATCCTGGCTTCGTCCTGGAATGCTCCTGTGATGATGCGCACTTGGTGCTCCATGGGACATGCCATAGTGTCAAACACTCCTATAGCTGACGATATCCACAAGAATGCCTCTTCCGCGTCCAACTTTCCAAAGAAAGGTCGTCCACCATTCTTCACGAACTTTTCGTACTGCCACAGTTCCAATTTCCTCGTATCCACTGATCTGTTCGATCCTTCTCCTTGCTCATATCGAGGAAATTGTGGTCCCGTACCTGCTGGTATACCATCAAATCTTGCAGCTCCACTTCCGCCTGCAGTCTGCCCGCTACCTACTGCTGTGGTTCCACTGATGTCCGGTCTCATCCCCGCCTGAAGTGGGGCAAATAGAGGATCTGTCGTTGGAGTAGCCCTCTGTTGCAGCGGTGGAGGAGGAGGCGGCGGCATGGGGTCTGTGGAAACTACTGGCTCTCCCGGTGCCTCTTCACCCACTGCTGGTCTCTTCTCAGTTCTGGCCACAGAAAGGGCTATCTGTCTGAGCTCTCTCCTGAATTCCTCTTGGTCTTGCTGCATTTGTCTCCTAAATTCTTCCTGACTTTGCAGCATTTGTATCTGAGCTTCCGCCAACCTGGTGATCGCTGCGTCTCTCTCCTGTCGACTACTTCTGGTGCAGTAACTGTCACGACCACTGTCTCGGTCCCGACGACTATCTAGGTCCCTGACGACTATCTCGGTCGCGGCGACTGTCTCGATGATGGCTCTCACCACGTCGGCTAGCTGAAACTGGCACACTGATCCTCTACTAGTGGCATGGTAGTCCTCAGGTTGACTGGAGGCGGCGTCACTGTGAACAGGGCTAGGACTATCCTGTCTGGCTACTGGAGGCGATGGGGTCCTGATCTGCGTCCGGCGGGTCTGTGTCACCATCCTGCTAGTAGTTCCTGCTCTAGTCTACTCGCCTGTCACACTACCGATTTGTAAGGAAATCTACAATCAAAAACATTAAAACAGAAAAATACCTGTCGGAACAGCTTGGAGCAGCTTCGGCACACATGTAACCTGTAACGCATCTACCATCTTAATCAACCAAGGGTTAGCTCTGATACCATTATTGGTAACAGAGAACATATGCCAAGAGTTGGCTCTGTATCAGTAAACATATGCCAAGAGTTGGCTCTGATACCACTATTGTAACACCCCGTTTCGGCTCACCCGTGAACCGACCCGGAAATGTCACCGGCGACCGAACCGTTCGCTAATCTACTGGGTTCGGTTAAGCCGACCCGGATCTGCCCTCGGTGTCTCAAGATGGAGATGCAAACATGAAATGCATGGATGGGATGCGTGGGTTCTAACGTAGTCCTACATGCATGCTATGATGTGCAAGCAAAGACAAAACCATGCAACAAGAAAATTTTAATTAAAAATTATCCACAACAAGGATATATAAATATTTTATCAAAATACGATAAAACATGATAATCTACCGTAGCATTCATCATTATCTCTTTCGTTTCAATTGAACCGAGCCTGAACTCCAAACTCACTACTCATTCACATTTATCCATTCATTTCATATCAAGCAATTTATCTAAACAAACACATCAAAATTATCATTCACGTAGCAATAACACACCGTCATTATAGATTACACGCGGCAGGTACATGTGTGCGCGGTTCCGTGCTGCTCCTCCGCAGTCCCGACAGCTTTCATCCCTCGCATTTCTCACCTACATATATATAGAAAAACCGTCAGTAACGAGTGTTACCGGCCCGGAAAATAACTAATATCAATCTGGCACAGGAGAGCAAACTCTCCTGTTGAATGAAAACCATATACTTCCTCAAGAACTCTCATCAGGGCACATACGGGAGTCGTCGCCCTCGGGTCGACAGCGTCCCCCTATCTTTCACATTCTCATGCCTCGGCCATTTCTCTATTGCTTCTCGCATCAAATCTCATTCCTTTCCGCCCTCTGCACCTTCCATATTACTCCTGGCCTTGAGCACGAAGGCCGAGTACTCTCAGGCAGTCGCCTTCAGTACCCTTTGAAACCACAAGTCTAGACATGCGCTGCAATGCAGTACCCGTGAACCTCCACACTTCTCCGGGTTTGAGGAACTCAAAGGTGGAGTTGTCAGGATCCCTCGGGAATGAAACGGCCCGCACACCATTCCAGAGCCCACTATCGACACACACGTGCCCGCTCGCGTAGCACGGTAGTCGGATTTCCCTCATTCAATCTCTCACTGAAAACACGAAAACTATACATATATATAGGTCTGGGTTGGGATTTATACAATAGGCCCGAAGGCAACGTGAGCTGGATCTGAAGTTCGAAAACAAACTCGAGGGATCTCATCCTCGAGGGTTATTAATCCGAAAAATCGTTGGCTAAATGGCCCGAGTTAAGTGGGATCCGATAAAACGCCACTTAACTCGTCCTGCACATAATAAATCAAATACACAATAGAGTAGCGTAAATCAGAGAACGAGTCCTAAACGGACCTGGTAGAAGCTCCAAACGGGTCCACGCGCCTAGGCGGCGAGCTCCTACACCGTACCTACACAATCAAGCTAAAAACTAACGCCCGCATGATGAATCACACATCCTATAGCATGCACACACAATCAACACAATCACGCATCAATCAACACACATCAACCTATATCAATTCTAGCAAGTCTACTTAGGCTAGTTTGCATTAGATCATGATCATTACCTAGTTACCCTAATTAGTTTCTTAGCCTCCATTTTTAACACCACTCAATCAAACAAATTTCATATTTTATCCTTAATCAAATCTACATTTATATATATTATTATAACACACAATTCACCAATCCTAGCATGCAATTCTAATAATCAATACTTTCAAATAATTAAATTAAAATAAATTATACCTCGCGTCGTCGAAAATCGGCGACGGCTAGGGTTTCCGTTTCGTGGCTCGAAACTCGAATTCGGCACCTAGCGGCGTCCGAAGTCCGATCAGATTGGACCGGGTGCGTTCGGCGGATGATCCGGCGAATTTCCCACGAATCCAATTTTCCGGCGGTTCCGGCGGTTTTCCGGCGAGTGTCGGCAGTTTTCCGGCGGATTCCGGCAGTTTTCCGGCGATGATTCGGGACGGGGCAATCAGGGGGTCTATCGGCACCAGCTCGACGAGCTTGGTCCGATGGTGGTGTCAAACAAGGTAGCCGAGGCGGCGATGGCCGTCGACGGCGGCGTCGAAAATGGGCGGCGGCGGCGGCGTGCTCCGATCGGGGCTGCGGCCGGCCTCGACGGTGGTCGGGATGGTGGGGGAAACGTCGGCGACGGCGAGGGGGTGGTCGTCGGGGTCACAGCGGCGGCGGCGCGGCCCGGACGGCGGCGAATCCGGCTCGGAGTGGCGACGGCCGAGGTGGTTTCGTGGGGCGATTCTGGCGGTCGTGGCGGCGAGACGGTGGCCGGGGTGGGTCGTGGCGGCACGGCGACGGCACGGCGGGGCGGCGGCGGCAGTGCGGCGTCGGCGACGGCGGCGGCGGCGACGAGCACAGTGGGCGGCGAGGGTTTGGGTGGAGAAGGGTCGGGAGGAAGAAGAAGTACTCTCAATGGCAGACTCGTAAATAAGTATTGACTCGATTCCTACTCGAGTCAAAATAATAACTAGTTCGTAATAAATTCTAAAAAAATCTAGAAAAATATGGAAAAATTCCATAAAATAAAACAAACACAACAACATCCAAATGGCATGCTCTATAACTAATAACCCACCCGAATATAATCCAACGCGTCCTAACGCGTTATTCGGCCTAAAACTATTTCTACGATCAAACATATAAAAAGAAAAAAATACTGCATACTTTCATATATTCAGATAACTCATTTCTCACCATCTTCTCGACGTTATCATCATATATTCAGGTACACCTGACTCTCATCGCTCATAACTCACGGCTGGTCTCGACTCAGCACGCGGTTCATGAAACTGACTCGACTCGAACCAACGGTCGAACCGACTGGTTCGGTAACGTAAAACCCTGACTCGAGTCATGGGTTTTACACCCTCCCCCTCCACCCGCCCTCCCGTCGCCGCTTCTCCCCCTCCCCTCCCCCCCTTGCTTAGAAAAACTTCACCCATATTCAAAATGGCTAAGACAATCTAAATACTTATATGTCATTCTCTAATAATAAATTAGATCTTACTTTAATAAATAATGGACATGAGATTAATTTGGAAGATCTCACACTTAACGTCAACTCAAAAGTTGTTAGAATGAAACTATAATATTAAAAAATATGAAAATAATGGATGAGATCTAAATAGTTGATCATGAAAAGATTTGGATTTCCTAATTTATTTGTATTTGAGGGTTTTAGAAAACTATTTACATTAATTATTATTTAATCATTCCTAATTTATTTGTATTTGAAGGTTTTATAAAACTATTTACATTAATTATTATTTAATCATAAAGTAGACTAATTAAATTAATTTTGAACATTTTTCATTTTTTTCATATAAAATTTTTTACTCCCACATGAGACGCTATATAGCTGGCTACAATCATTAATAATAATTTTTTACTATTTCTTTTTTAAACCAACCTTTATATAGATATAATAATATAAAATTTTAAATAAATATAATAATAATACTATTTCTTTTTATAAGGACTAATATAGTTATGTTTTTATTTTCAAAAAAAAAAACCTTCAATTCAACAATAAATTAATAAAATGGTAATGACAGAAGATCCTATCAATAATACTTCAAAATAAAAACTGTGGAGATAAATTTACCACTTATTTTAACTTTTTCAAGATTATAAAAAAATACTTAACTATTTTATTTTAATTTAAATCGAAAATATCTATGAAATGATAAATAACTTGATATCAGAAATATTGAAATCACATTTATGAAGAAATTCAAGGTCATTATCTAAATTGGGAAGTGGGAAATAAAATTCAAAACCGTCTTGCCTTGTTGGGTCGACGATGATATATGCGATTTGTTCATGACATATAAATACGGGCCGGGTCACAAACGCGAGTCAACCGAAGTCACCCTTGCCCAATTTAGATTTTTTAAAAAAATAAAGAAAATTAATGAAGAAAGTAACAAGTCCATTGGCCGAGACCCAAAAGCCAAATCTGTTTGGAGATGGGACCAGTGGCCTTCCGTCTATTTTTAATTTCGTATTAATATAAAAAATTAAAACTCTTGTTCTAATAAAGAATAAAAAAATAGAAGATTCAATCAATTAAAATAATAAAAATAAATTAAATAATTATAATTTATTTACTCATTTAATTAGATAATTAATCTTTAAAATTAAAGTATATTTCTAAGATATTTGAGCATTATATTATATTTTATTATTCAATGAATATTTATCTATAAAGAGCGGTAATCACCTCCAAGGTCTTCAGCCAATTTGGGTACAAGATCCAATCAGTTGTAAACAATATAAATAATTATTATATATCACTGAGGGTAGCTTTGAAATTTCAAGAATTAATCGGTATTGTTATTTTTGCATATCTACTTCATTACTGGGTCATACAATCAATATTAGTTGTAAGACTTTATACCTCATTATTTTCCGTCTACAAATTTTGAACCTCCACATGCACTTTGTCTTGACTTGTCTTTTTCGAAAGTGAGATTGATAGTTAGAGGTTTTTAATCTTGGGTAGTCAATAATCTAATATCATTTTTTCCCTTATTTTTTTCTCATACTAATATTTGATGCGAAAGTGAAGATTGAAACTTAGATTTTCCAACGGCTGTCCTCCACACTCTAAATATGGCACCACATTTTTATTTTTTGAGTAGAGTGCTCGGGAAAAAAACGAATCATAGAGAGTGAAATATTCTCTGTTACATAATTTGATTTTTTTAGTTTACACAGAAATTTTAATTTAGGCAAACATTATGAGGGTTAAACCAAATAAGCTCAATTGGTAATGATGTACTTCAAAACACCAACAATCCATCTTGGAACTTGACAATTCTCTCTTTAACACTTCGACAAATCTAAAACTCAAAACTGCTTGTCTTTTGGCAAAGAAATTGCTCGTTTCTCCGTGCATATACTGGCGCTTGTAATTTTATGAAAATCAAAAGAAAAAACAAATTATTGGGAGGTCTTATATTTAATATTTGGGCCTTATATTTAATATTTGGTTATAATTAATATTTGGTTATAAGACTCAATGAATAATTCAAGAAATATAGACGAGAGTATCAACTTATTCTTAAAATAACAAAAATAATTGGCCTTGTAGCTTACAACTATATTAGTTTTAAGACGTCACAGGATATTACCACTTCAGAAGATAACAAGATAGGAGGGTAGAACGAACGGGAAAGGTAGAGAGGAAGGTTGGCCCGGAGGAAAGGAGGAAGAACGAAGTGTGAAAGACTGAAAGGTAAGGTGGTGACGACTCATTCTTAAAACTTATCAACTTAATACAACTTATGCTAAAATGTGATAAAGGCAAATGATAACTTGAGTGCTTTAATAAATAGAAAAAATAATTGATGATATGGGTTATAGGGTTGCTCATATGAGCGAGCGAGCTAGCTCAATTTATGTCAAACTCAGCTCAAATAGTTCAAACTAGTCTGAACCCACAACCTCGAGTTATATTATATTATATTATATTATATTATATATATATATATATAATATAATATAATATAGAGACTATATTATTATATTATTTTATCGAGTCGAGTTCGAATTATAATCGAGTCGAGTCGAGTCTGACTACAGCCTTGCTCAAGCTCGGCTTTTAAGATTTGAGTTTGAGCTCAAATATTTAAATGTTAAATTTTGAGTCGAGTCGAGCCAAGCCGAATGTTAAATGCTCACAAGTGACTCGCTAAATCAGTAGCCCTAATGGGTTCTTACTTATTTCACATAAACTATCTGCCTAATTTAAGACTTACCTTTAAGATTATTTGGTTGATTTGGATAACGTTTAGACTAAATTGATCCAATCTATTTTTACTTAGAGTCTGTTTGCTTGGCATTAAAATAATATAAATGAAAAAAAATTCATGTGAAATAAAAATGCAATGAGATAAAATAATATAAAAATTTAAACAAATTTTCTTATATATTTGGATAGTAGGAAAATAAGAAAAAATAAAATATTTTTTTCTCATGTTCAATGGCCTCCCAAAATTTTTGTTAACTTTTTTTATAAAAAAATATTATTTTGTAAAATTTTTGCATAGATTTAATTTAACAGAAATTAAAGTTTGTTTGACTAAATTTGAAGACATCGGAATACAATAAAATTTGCGAACATCAAAATTTGCATTCTCTGGTGCAACGGGCAACCAAACAAACTCTTAAAAAAATTGAGTCCAACCAGAAATGCAAAAATCTATGCTACTATGTAAAGCAAAGAGTAAAAAATAAACAAAAGGCGAAAAAACAAAAGCAACTAGGTTGTAGCTCGCATAAACAAAAAAAAGCCTATCAAAATAAAACTCATTCTTTGTTAGCATGAGTGGCATGTACAAATCTTCCCCGCACTGGTAATGACCATAGCCTTCTCTCCTTAGATCGCCTCCAACCCAGTAACGGGAACACCTCCAAGGCGAATATAATCTTATTCTTGATAAGTTTGTATTCCATTTACATTCCAATTATTTTCGTCACAACGAACTCTTACACAAACCATTTAATAAATTTTACCTTCCAAAATAAATAAGCTCGTTAGGAGTTGTATAATCGAACTATACTAACTCGTGAATAAAATAAAGATTGAGACCAACTACGGAGTGAGTGTAATAGGAGCATTCGTCAACAAAAGGATCACCCTAAGATGATTATCTCATGGTTATTGAGAACGAACCATATAGTTGCTTTTAACCGGATCTCAATCTTTCTGTTTAAACCAATCCTAAAATTAACTTGGATGATCAGAAAGAGTAGTTCTACGAGAAGCAGAAAGCATGCAATCCGTTTTTAAAAGAAAAGAAATTTACGGAAAGAGATTACTTAATAGTAACATCGTCAACGAGACAAAATTAGCAATGACCATCGTTGGATTGAAGTAAAAAAGTGAAGAACCCGTGCAAGACATATTTAATAATAATAATAGTACAAAGTTCATACCAAGACACAAGTCCCAAACAAAGACTTTCAATAGCATGAACTCATAAATCATTACCCAAACGTTTTGGTTATTACTCCCAATTGCAACACAAAATTAAAAAAACAGCGGCAAGAAAATAATAATAATAAAAAATAAATATATAGATAGAACGTACTGACCGGAATTGGACTTGGAGCGAAAAAAGCGTTGGATTCAGAAGAGCAATTAGATTGAGCAAAACCCAAGTCGAAGTCTAGTGAGAAGAGATCATGAAACTGAGAAACATGTTGAGCCATGCCTTCCACCCGCCGCTCCCCTTAGTCCCCATCGCGGCCGGCGTCCCCTCCACAGGCTGCTTCTTAAACAGCACGAAATTCCTTCCCCGCTCGAACCAATCCGCTCCAACGGGCTCAACGCTGCCATCAGCAAGCGAGATCACATCATTAAATAAAGACGAAATCGAAAATGTTATCAGCGTCGGCGTGACGTCAGGCGGCGGGGAATATCGCTTACCATCGGAGCCGGCGTTGGCGCAATAGAGAAGGAAGTCATTGTGATCGGTTCCGAGGACGGGGAGGCGGCGCTCCCGCGCATAGGATTTGAGCGCGGTATCGATGACCGTCTCAACAACCGCTTCCTCGTTCACGATGAAACGCAGCGGGCCGGCGCTGCCGATCACGCTCACCGATATAAGAAGCCGGCCGCCGCCTTTCGCCGCGGCCTGCTTCTTCGACTTTTGCAACAACATTTTTCAGCGTTCCAATACAATCAAATTCAAGAACTAAGAACAAAGGGGATAATAAGGTTGGGATTTGAGAGAGTTCAAGGATCGAGTCCAAGGCAGCGGTAGAACCAGCCCTGAAAGCGGGCGCCGAAAGATGGGGAGGGGGCCCGCGGCAGAGCGGGTGAGGCCCGAGGTGGTGCGCCGGGGGAGGGGCGGCGCATCAAAGAGGGGTCGAGCTCCACCATTCACAATGAGACGCAGCGGGGGATAAAGCCGACGGTGAAATCCGGAGATAGGGGTGGGGGTGGGGGTGGGTGGATGCGCAGGGCACAAAAATGGTGGCCCGGCCGACCTGCTTAACCTCCGGCGTCGCGTGCGCCTCCTCTCCTCTCTTAGGGTTATCTTCTTGAGTGCAACGGGAAAGCCCTACGATGCGTTAGATATATGAAAAAATGATTTTTATTTATTTTAGTAAATAAAGAATAATAAAGTCTTTAGATAAAGGTGGTCGGACACGGACCGTGGGGACAGCTAATCATGTGTGGGAGAACTCTTTATTATGCATAACGTCTTATCTTGGATTGTGACAAGAGACGGGAGAGTTATGACATAATTTTACGTTTCATAAATGCTTTATCACTTTCGACGTAAGTATGGAGGAAAATGAAAATAAGTTATTTATGAAACTTGGAATTAATCTAAGATGACCAACTAAAAGTCTATTAGGTTGGCATGAAAAAAGATAAAAAACGTGTGAAATTTTATTGTTTATAATAATAGTATTTGGAAAGAGTTATTATGTAAATATAAAATGTAAAATCTTTTCATAAAGTTTTTTTTACCTTTTTAATTATATTTTTTTAAAAGAAATTTTGTCATAATTTTTAAGGTGAACCCTTCAAGGAGGTCTTGTATTTTACCTCAAATTATTTTAAAAATAGATAAGTTTTTAATAAAAGATTAATACTTATGTTATGCCCAATAAATATAAACTGAGTAGTCATTTTTTTAATAATGATTAATTAAATTAAAGATTATAAATATTATCCCTTTAATAGATTAGATCTTATCTTAGTAAGTATTAAGTGTGAAACTAATTTAAGAGATATCATAATCCGCCCCTTTTAAAAAAATTTCATCCTCTAAATTTTTATTATTGGCACAAGCTAGCAGGCTACACCATGTCCAATTTGGGTCCAACCCTTGACCCATGGTTAGTAACCTAATTTATGTCTAATCCAATCTAATAGAGTTTAAAGTTGATTTTTATATCATTTGTAACAATCTAACCCAATTAGCATAAATTGATAGGGCTAATTAATTCTTCAAAAATTGTTAAATAACTTAAAGATTATAAGATACATCTCGGTATCATCACTAACATATTTTATCTTATCCCGTAAGAATTAGATGTAGTGTTAATTTAAAAAAGATCACAATAAATTACTATATATAAATTTTATAATTTTTAATTTCTTTTATACTAACCAAACAAGAGCCTTAGACTACAACAAGGTGAACATGCAGAAAATAACTTTCTTTTTCCAAACTGTTTGGTTTATGGGTAAAAAAAGAAAGTTAATATTTTTATGAAGAAAGAATGTTGAAAAAAATAAAAATAAAGCATGAATTTTCTACTAATATCTTTTGTGTATTTCGTTAAAAAGAAACTCATGTCACCGTGGCGAAAAAAATTCTTTTTATATATTTTCTCACAAACCGAAGAAAAAGCCCGTTGACTTAGACAGACCACCTCAACTAAAAAAAATGGACAAACCAACTCAACCGGAGCTTACTCATGAGGATGGGGATTGTGTGTAGGACGCGAGTCCTGCTAAGTTCCTGAAGCACCTCCTCAGTCTTCACCGATCTGCGGGCGACGTCTAGCCCGGTACCCCGTACTAATAGTAGTAATATTAGATAAACAAATCAAGGGGCAGCGTGATGTTTATTTAACCAGGAAGCAAGCGATACTATACATGAATAACCAACAAAAACAATCTTAATGGCAGGAAACAACTATAATTACTGAAGAACAGGCCAGTAAAATTTGTTAGTGAGTCCAAAGTGACAAGTTTATTTTAGCCGAATCAGCCCAATGGTCGTCGAACGCCGTAATGGGAATCTATATTCTGTAGCGATAAGTTATGAACATGTTGTGACGAATGCCTGGCCCAGCATAAAGTATAAAAACAGGGAGATAGGGGGGAGGGGCAAGAGCATTATCAATGGAGAGACAGAGAAGGTACAGATGATGCCGCAAAGATGACCTCACGACTGGTACAGAATCGGTTGAGGTGCGACGATGTCCGCTTCACTGCATGCTTAAAGAATACCTAAAAAGTCTGTCGGCGTTAAGGGGTTTATTTTATTGAGAGGTTGATGAATGCGATGCTTCGTACGCGGTAGGTTTGAAGAGCCGTACCGGCTTCAAAATTATGAAAAGATTTTGTTCGTATGGAAACGAGCATCTCTTTTCTTTTATGGCCGGAGGCCAACTTGCCGACAACATCGGTAAGGCATGAACGATGCCTCAAGAGGCAAGAATCGAAATTACCTTAGCGGCACCGGATGTGATGACGGATTATTGGGTCGAAGAGCGGCGGTAGACAACGAGAGCCGCTGTATCACCTGACCCATAACGCAAAAGACCCCAGCCATCAAACAGTAGCAAACATATTGAATAAAATCCCTTTAAATGTGTCAAGGGCAAGCACCATTCTCATTAGTAAGGTTGACAATTGGCCCGGGTTAACCGGGTTCCCGATCTGATCTAACCAGAAAATATAAGGCAAGTTCACCTACATCGGATTCGAGTCTTGACATTCAGGTTTTTATTACTACTGGTTTCTTGTCAGGTCTTAAAATACTCGACCTATTATACGAATCCAAACCCAAAAATTCTTTATTTTTTGTTTTAAATTTTGATTTTTTTCTTTATATATTTTAGTATATATAAAAAATATCTTATATAATATATTTTATTTTATTATAAATAAGAAAAATTGTGATAAAATATTTAAAATTTTGTATATTTTTATGTAAATCAATATAATATATTTATTATCAGTTTGGTTCGGGGCTGTTAATATCGGGTTTGGTCCAAGCTGAACCCGACCCGGTGGCAACACTCTCATTTGTCCCTCCCGATGTCAGCTGCAACACAGATAATGTAAGAGGAAATATATTTTTATCTATTCATATTAATGAAAGAAAAATAAAAAAATGTACTTGTATAAAAAATAGAAGACTCAACCAATCAAAATATAATGAAAATAAAAAAATAAATCAAATTATCATAGTCTATCTCTTTGTATAATTAAAATCTATTTATATTTGAAATCTATCTCTAAAATATTGTATCATAATAGTCTAATTATTATTTAATGAGGGTTTACCTTTAAAATCATAGTCCATCTATGTATGATACAAGCCACATATGGTGGACATCTTTCTTATTTATTATATAAAGGGAGGCAGAGCACTTGATAAAAGCAGGAGATTTCACTAATCAAAATATTATAAAAATCAAATTATTATAATTTAACTCTAATTCAATTAAAATTTATCTATAAAATCAGAATTTGTCTCTAAGACATAAGATCATGATAAGTTATCTCATTATTCAATAAGGGTTTTTATATAAAAATGAAGTCTATTTTGAGCGTGCATAATGTGGTCTCTTGTCAGTCATAATTAAAAGTAGTATAGTATATTACCTATTAATTAGGCTGATTATTGGGCAAGTCGAGTCAAGTTTACTCAACTCATATAATTTTGAGTATGAGTTGAGCTAATAAGTATTAGTGTCGATTCAACTTCGAGATAGCTCTATTCATATTTACTAATATCATTTTTTTTCATATAAAACACACTAAATTTTAATTTATAATTAAAATATTTTAACTTTCATATAATTATGCATAAAATATAATTTAAGCATGCATAAGTTTATTTAAAATTGTCATCAGATATAACAATATTTTTATAGTTTAATTAAATTTGTATAAAAAATTAAATACAGTTAAAATTTTATTCATCATACAAAATATCGAGCCTCGAGTCGAACCAAGTTGAGTAAGTATAAGTCTATGTTCCAGCTCATTTAATATCGAATTAAGTTTCAAATCAAGTTTTTTCCGAGTTGAGTTTCAAGCCAAATTGAATTTAATCAAGTTTTGAACTACGATATTCATTATGATTTAAAAATGACTTGTATTAATTTCATAATTTAATAATACATTTTGCATAAAATTTACATTATTTCTATAATTGAATTTGTTTTGGAAGAATTATAAAGCCAAACAACAGCAAACAGGGCCAATAGTAGCAACCAGACCGGACGGTACAGCCACCCTCTCAATGTTTGTTTTTTTTTCCCTAAAAAGGCTATAAAATTAAGTCCGTTTAATTTTTCGTAGAAAGCATGCCCTAGTTTTCCTACCCCAGACCAAATCGACTCGATCTTCACACAAACAAAAAGGTTTAGCTAAGAGTTGCCACCGTATGAGAAAAAATACGGTTCAATCGAACCACACTCGAATCGAAAATAGAGTCTTAGTCCACACTTAAATCATAATTTCCTCTACTCGGTTTTTCTCATGTGAAAACCAGCTCGGGCCGTCTTCAACCAACTCGTTCGCCAAGTCGTCTCTCAGGCTAGCTGCCAACGCCGAATTCTGATCTTTGGGACGCTCAAAGACAACAGCAGCTTAGCTCATAAAGCATACCAGCTATCAGGTAGTGTGCGTCATCCTCTACCATTGCCAGGCCTCTTTTTGGAAGCTCTTATATTACGGCTCAAGTGGCTCCAGAGAAATATATGGGTACATCTCCATTTCGGCTACCCATATTACGGTTGGATGCATCGACCTTGGGATCAAGTTATCCTCACATTCCACAAGATCATTCATGAGCTCTGATCTTGTCATCTGCACACCGCCCATGCAAGGTGATCCTATTTAATCAAATTTTAACTTTAACTAAATTATATAGATGATAAAACTATCATCAATAAATCTTTCTCTTTAGATTAAATCATCAAAAAAATAAAATTTAATTACAGAAGCGTACACTGAATTCATAATAGCAAAATAATTTTTCACTTCTTTAGGCTTTGATCTTCTAAATTCTGCATCGGTTCTCTAAAGCCAGAGTTTTTGGATAATGGGATACTGGAAAAAAAAATTATTGTGCGAATTCGGAGACCATAACCGTATTTATTTGTATAACCGTATTTATCCTTATCTTTCATAATTTCAATTTAACCCATCATAAATTAGAGATTACGAAAACGGTATCTACACATATTTATCCATACTCATCTTAAATATATGGTACCTTCACATATTTATCTTAAATATTAATGACCCCATTAACCATAACTTTATTAGATCAATTTAATTCAGGCCCAAACCTTATTAATAGCATATGATACAATTATATACTTGTATATATACGTCCAAAATCCAACAATCTCCCACTTGGACTATATATATAAAGATAATTGTATACAACCTCATGAGCTTCAAAATAACATACATTATTATTCCAAAATAACAATCATATCCATTAATTAATGTTAATATAGGATCAAAGCGATTTTCGTTACATTTATAGTAACTAAACTCATCAATGGTCACATACATCAACATAATTAAATGACATAGATCAAGTATAGATGTATAGCATGAAAATTACATGTAATTTGATTTAAACATGCCTATTTTCAACTCTTCCTAACCTTATGAGATCACTAAAATAGAGTGAAACATAAACCAAATATCTCAACAAAATAAACTCTCACTAAAGTAACATACCATCAAATGATAGAACACCCAGATGAGCAACATGCTCATGATACCGTTTTCGTAATCTCTAATTTATGATGGGTTAAATTGGAATTATGAAAGATAAGGATAAATATTGTAACACCCCGTTTCGGCAAAAGGGGGATAGGGGGGATAGGGGGGAAGGGGCAAAACCATTATCAATGGAGAGACAGAGAAGGTACAGATGATTCCGCAAAGATGACCTCACGACTGGTACAGAATCGGTTGAGGTGCGACGATGTCCGCTTCACTGCATGCTCAAAGAATACCTAAAAAGTCAGTCGGCGTTAAGGGGTTTTTATTGAGAGGTTGATGAATGCGATGCTTCGTACACGGTAGGTTTGAAGAGCCGTACCGGCTTCAAAGATTTTGTTCGTATGGAAACGAGCATCTCTTTTCTTTTATGGCGGAGGCCAACTTGCCGACAACATCGGTAAGGCATGAACGATGCCTCAAGAGGCAAGAATCGAAATTACCTTAGCGGCACCGGATGTGATGACAGATTATTGGGTCGAAGAGCGGCGGTAGACAACGAGAGCCGCTGTATCACCTGACCTATAACGCAAAAGACCCCAGCCATCAAACAGTAGCAAACATATTGAATAAAATCCCTTTAAATGTGTCAAGGGCAAGCACCATTCTCATTTGTAAGGTTGAGAATTGGCCCGGGTTAACCGGGTTCCCGATCTCATCTAACCAAAAAAATATCATCACCTACATCGGATTCGACTCTTGACATTCAGGTCTTTATTACTACCGGTTTCATATCGGGCCTTAAAATACTCTGCCCTATCATAAGAATCGAAACCCAAAAATTATTTATTTTTTGTTTTAAATTTTGATTTTTTCTTTATATATTTTAGTATATATAAAAATATCTTATTCAGGTCTTTCTTATTATTATTATTATTTTGGTCAACCTAGGCATATGAAGAAGGAATTATTTCGTAATTTTGTTTGTTCTGAGGTTAATTTAGTTTCAGTACCACTACACACTTGGTGGTTAGATTTGGTTGATACTATTCACATAAGTATGTCAGGTTGCTTGAGTTGCTGAAAGCCAAATGATACTGAAAGATTCATTTATATGGGCAATGGCAAATTAATTATAGTTGAGGCAATAGGATTTTTGGACGTGTTTAAGGCATATAAGGTTGAAGTTGAGAATTAATTTGACAAAATCATTAAGGCTATCAGATTTGACCGTGATGGTTAACACTATGGTAGATATGATAGATCAGATGTACAATGTCCAGGACCATTTGCCAAATTTGTAGAAGAGTACGGAATCGTCCCACAATACACAATGCCAGGTACTACTAGTATGAATGGTGTTGCTGAGAAACGAAATTGAACATTAAAGGACATAATGGAAGTATGATTGCTCATATTACTTTACCTGATTCACTCTGGGGTGAGGCATTAAAGACAACAGCATATCTTCTTAATAGAGTACCAACAAAGGCAACAATTAAGACCCTTTATAAATTATCGATCGAAAAAAACTCACTATTAAGCATTTACGCATTTGGGGTTGTCCAGTTGAGGCAAAGCCTTATAGGCTAAATGAAAGAAAAATTACTATGCGAATTCGGGGACCATAACTGTATTTATTTATATAACTATATTTATCCTTATCTTTCATAATTTCAATTTAACCCTTCATAAATTAGAGATTACGAAAACGATATCTGCACAAATTTATCCATACTCATCTTATATATATGGTACATCCACATATTTATTTTAAATATTAATGACCTATTAACTTTAATTTTATTAGATAAATTTAATTCAGCCCAAACCTTGTTAATAGCCTATGACAGTTCCTCCAACAAATTTATCGGCAGAAGTGCTCACACTACTCCCTATATATTGGGTTGATCTTGAATGGGAACTTCGGTGCCTTGAATCAACTGTTGGAGACGACAAAATTGATTTCACTAGCTAGTCCAAATTACAATTTAATCTACCATCAAAGACATCCAAGGGTATTGCAAAAAAAAACCTCAACGCCAGTTATAAAATAGAAAAAACACCTCACCACCCACCCGAGGGAGCACAATGCCAAAACAATTGTAGAACCATTAAAAAGAACAAGTATCAACAATGCAATGTTGCCCACCAATGATATATTCAATTCACTGGCCAGTAGATGCCGCTGCCGCAGTAGGTCGACGTCATGTCACCGGTCATTTCTCGACGGCTCAGTGGTTAATTATTTTATCAAAACATAGGCACCTAACATTTATACTTGCAGTCGTACCACTAACATGTGCCAGCTTATGTTACACCCAACCATGGCTCCGTCATAAATTACAGAACCTGGGATACCTCGGAAACATAGAAATGTTGTTTCGACAGAAAAGTGACCGGGGTCGGTTGATAGATAAGGGGGCTCCCTTGTAGTTGCAAACTTTGTCCCTCCCGTTTCTCGCATGTTCGCTGTAAATCCCATGTCTGCATGAGCTCCTCGTGGCTTTGCCCCTAGTGCAGGTGCAAGCTTGCATACAAGAAAGAGTTCAAAGGTACGACTGATCAAGTGTACTGAACTGCTCTGTTTCTTCAACTAGTCTGCCTCCTCCCCGGCGTTCAAATTCACCCAATAACGACGCAAAGGTGAATGATTCCTCCAAATGCCCATTTTCTATGACTCTTCATGTCATTGATCGCGTGTGCCATATTTATACATGTTATATTATGATTCAAGAATATTACACGACAGATTACACATTGTTGTATGAAGAAGACTTACAAAGATCACATGCACTTCCAAACAGTTTGGAGCTCATTTTCTCTCACTCTTCATGTCACTGATTGCGTATGCCATATATTTATACATGTTATATTATGATTCAAGAATACACTACAGATTACGCAGTGTTGTACGAGGAAGACTTACAAAGATCACATGCACTTATAAACAGGTTCGAGCTCAAATCGAATGCAGGGCATGGACGAGCTCAAGCGGTCACTATGGTGCACCAAGTTTGAGCTGGAAACGATCAGAGCAGCGGCCCAGGAGGAGATCGCAAGAAAAGAAGAGGAGATAAAGCAGCTAACGGAGCTGTTAAGCAGGGCGGAGAAGGAGAGGGACGAAGCCGTCGAGAGCTACCAAGCGCTGATCCCTCAGCAGCAGCGGTGTGAGGAGAGGATGGTGTGCGAGTCGCCGGCGCCGAACTCGGCCAGAGCGGGAGGCCGCCCGGCCGCTGCCGGAGAAAGGGAAGCTGCTGCAGGCGGTGATGAGGGCCGGGCCGCTCCTCCAGACGCTGCTCTTGGCCGGGCAGCTGCCGAAGTGGCGCCGCCCGCCGCCGCAGTTCGACGGCGGGGAGATACCTCCGGTGACGATGCCGGCGGGCGGCGGCGGACAGTAAGCTCGATCGATGCGTCGTGGCCGGTCTGAAAAGGAGCAATATGGCCATGAACGGCACCCATGAGAGCGACGTCGAAGAAGGCGAATCGGCTTTGCAGCCTTGCATGAGGCGACAATCTGAGTTAGTCGTTTGTAGAGCGTCTCCTTCTCCATTTCTTACTCAGAGAAGAAGAAGACTTTAGAGTTGTCGTCTATTTAGCATGGGTTTTTTTTAAAGAAAAAAGAAATTAATTTAATTTTTATTTTTTTCAATACAATTCCGGATCTAGCACAGCACACATAAACACCTAATAATATACACAAATAACACCAATCAAATCCCGATGTTTCTAAGTGATAATTTTATAAAATTTTGAAAGATTATGCCGATAATTACAAAACTATTTAAAAAATTATTCCAAAATTACTGAAAATAAGTGATTTATCTAAATATAGTTGACCCCCCATGAGGACATTTACCTGATTGATTATAGCAGTTCTCCCGCCCCACATATAGACCAACATTTAATAATAATAATAATAATAATAATAATAACCATTTCCTCATCATCTTCATTCATCGTGATCACAAGTGAAAGGGCTGTTTCATCGTTTGATCTCACTGTTTTTTGGTTATGTTTTTCTGGTGGACGGCAGTAGTAACTTCGTGATCGGGTTGACGTATGTTACGTTTCTTCATGACACATCTGAGCTACCTCTGCCAAAGAAGGTCCAAGGTTGAAGGTTGGTGGCCTGACATTATAATGAGCTCAACGTGATTTTTATTTTTATGAGGACGAAAACACCATAACCATTGCAACATTAGCCGATCAGCCAATTGCAAAAAAAAAAAAAGTTTTTCTTTCATCCTAGCTGTTGGATGGGTAATAATATTTTATTTTCATAATTTAAAATTTGATTTTTTTATTTTAAATTTGATTTGGGTACGTTAAGTTGATCAAGGAATATAATTACTGAGACCCATTAAAAACACGAATATTAGAGCCATAGAATGACCATGACATAATGAATAATTATTACCTTGGTAAACGCGAATATTACTAAGAGCCATAGTTGCAAACTCGCTACATAACTCATCAATAAAAGCTTGAAGAGGAAAAAACTTGCGCTGCCATTAAAAAGCATGGCTTGAACTTGATAACCACACTTTTATTTTATTAATAAAATATTTAATATTAAACCTCGAAAATAATTAGGTTATTTTATCTCAAAACAAAATTTAAATATTATTAAAATAATTTAATTTAATAATATTCATGGTTTATTTTTAATAAACTTTATTATTACCTTTTTCATATTTCGTACGATACAAAAATGTATATATATTTATAAACTTTATTTATTATAACTTTATATACTTACTTTTCGTTTTCACATACCTAATTATGTTTATATAAATATATTCTTCTCAATTAAAAAAAGGGAACTTGTGTGAAACAATCACGTTTGTTGAAATTTTCAACATGGTTGTTGGTTCTAAAAAAAATTGGGATCTTACATTTAAGGCTTAAAGGTCTATATCACTATATCCTAAACTTAATCTGAGATGCACAATTTGATGTAACAAATACAAAGTATTTAGCTTAAATCCCTCTAATTAATAAAATATAAAGTATATAATCGCAACAAATGGTTAACTTTTATCAATTGTAGGGATTTAGACCAGTTAGATAGTTGTTACAGCACGCGAGATATAACATTTAAAATCTATTATAAGATGTGTTCATGAGAATACAAAATTCACGGAAATCACTTTAATTTACTCCCTCACATGATCCATGAATCCATGTTTATTCATCGCCCTTCATTTAAATTTACATATGCTTAAAAAAACATCTTAATGTAAATCTCTTTTTTCTCTCGCAATATTATATGAATAGGACTTTCTACCATTTTTGTTTGAATCTACTTCGCAAAGGCTTTTTTTCAGATAAAAAAATTGTTTTTTTTAATTTTAATAAAAATAAATAATGATTATTTTATATTCAAAAGAATTAGATATCAATTCGAACCCCCATTTTGGCTCACACTCCCCTTTATATTTTGATATATGTCAAATGCATTGTATTCTAATTTATTTTAAAGACAAACAAAATACAGTGGGATTTCTTTAACGGATGTTATTTGTCTTTCTTTTCATAAATTTATAAATTTGTAATTGATAGAATTAATATCGGTTCAAGCTCAAACTAATTTTTTTATGCTAGTTTTAATAAATAAAAACTATTAAATTACAAGAATAATTAGATGAAAAAAAACAGGTTCCAAAAAAAATTAAAATCATGTACTCTAAACGATTGAACTTTTGCTTCCACTCTTTTGCCACACTAAATTGGTAATAAACAACCTCATTCATAATGTTATAAAACTGTTTTCCATCATTTTTTAAAAAATAAAAATTTTTAGGTTCATTTGGATAACTATAAAATTAGATAAAGTAAATTTGCAGAAGAAAAAAGAAAAAATGATTTTCTTATCATTTTTTCTCACATATTAAATTAAAAGGAAAAAATTAAATATCGTCATTCTCTTTTTTTAATATATTTTTTGCAATAAAATAATTACAAAGGGTTTTCTATCATAAAGAAAAATAGATTTACTTTCCTTACATTCTTTATGGGAAAATTTTAATTGTTTTTTACCGTTTTTTCTCAAATTTTTTCTCTATTTTTTTGTTTTAAAATTGTTGGAAAAAAATGTAAAATTTTGAGGTTGAAGTAATTTTTTGTTTGGAGTTTTTGAAATTTGGTTATTTTTTTAAAATTTTAGTTAAACTAAATCTATGTAAAAAATTTACTGAGCAAAAGAATTTTTTAAAAAAATTTGAAAGGCAGTGAATATGGAAAAAATATTTTATTTTCTTACTAAGAAAATTTTTAAAATTTTTATGTTATTTTATTTAATTATATTTTTATTTTTTTTATAATTTTTTTGTTTACACTATTTTCTACCCTAAAATAAAATAAAACAAAAACTCTTAAAATGATAATAAAAAAAACAAAATTCGTCCTCTACAAAATAAATAAAAATAAAATAAAAATGACGACCATGTCCACGGATCCGATGGTCGTCTTCTCCGAGCTCCGGGATCTGCACCCGCCGGCGACACCCTCCTCTCCCGACCACTACCATCTTCTCCCAAGTCGCCATCTTTTCTTCTTCCCGCATTTCCTTGTCCAACCTCCCGATCGGCTGGAAGCCACCAGCTCAGGTTGCTAGCGATTGAGCAGCTCCGAAGACGGGGCCGTGCTTCTACTATTGGTGAGCTCTTGTTAGTTTGTGTGAGCATTTTGGTGTTCTTGATGTTGTTGTTTTTTTTTTGAGGGTGTATTGATTGTAGTTGAAGTAATGGATTGTCGAACTTGTTGTCTTCATTATCCGGAGGTTGACCTTTAGAGGTATGGAAGCTGCCTCCTTTGGCTTGTGCTCTAAGCTATCTACCATTTTCGGAAAGTGTAATTTTTTTTGTGGTGGTGGGAGGGGGGTGGGTTTGGTGATTGTGTTGTTTGATTTTGATTTGTTCATGAGGTGATCACTGGCTGTGCTGAATGATATGAGCTGCAGTTCGATGATATGCTGCTGTATGGTCTCAATTTTTTGAGGTTTGGAAGTGCTTTAAAGGTGGGAATGTGGGGTTTGATGTTCTTTATTTTGCACTCTTGTATCAATTACGTGGTATATATAGTGTGTTCAATGCGGGAGATAACGGTGGCAGAGGAGATTTGGAAAACAATGTGATGGATTCTCGAATGAGATCTTTAGTTTTGGAGGTTGACTTCTTGATGTATGGCGGTTGTCTCCTTTGGCGTTTGATTTTCTACTTTGCTACCAATCTTGAATAGTGCAAAAATTTGGGGGTTTTGGTAACTGTACATCTTTTAATAAAAATTGTTAATAAGCTGTTGTACTGAATGATGAGCTTCAATTCATTCATATGTCTGTGTATGTTCTCAATTTTTTCTGTTTGGAATTCGTTCTTAGATGGTGTAGTTTGGTTGTGATTACACAGATATACAAGGTACTGAAAATTACAGTTGCTATTTTTTTACACGGTTATATGAAGTAGAGGGAGATTTTCATGGAAGAGATCCATGGTGGCAGTGGCAGAGGAGATTTGCAAAACAATGTATTTCGACAGTCGTCCATGCGTCCCAGTGGCAGCCTCAAGACGTCCTTGTCTGGCAGATCGACTCCTAGAGGTTCTCCAGCCTTTAGGAGACTACATTCTAGTCGAACACCTCGAAGAGATGCGAGGCAGAGTTTCAGGACTTATGATTGGATCCGAGGTAACCGCATGGTGTTTTGGTTGTTTTTTATCACCTTATGGACCTACCTTGGCTTCTACGTCCAATCCCGATGGGCACACTCAGAGCATCCTAAAACTGGTTTCATTGGTTATCAAAGTAAGGCTGGTATTGCCAACCAGACTCAATCATCGGATGAAATTGAAAATTCAGGCCTTGTTCTGCACAATGTTTCATCTGACCAGGTGAAAGGAAGTGTGAGTGTGTCAAATTTAAAGAAATTTGTTGTTAGATTAGCAAAGAAAAGAGGTCGAAGTTCATCTCACAGTAAGCCACCTTCTAAAAAGCGCAAAAGATCAACCAGTGACAGTAGCTTGCATGCTGCATCTTTAAATGCGAAGCAAAAAGGCACCACGATAAATGAAAACAGTGATTTTGATGACATTCCGAGGAAAAATACTACTTATGGGCTAATTGTTGGTCCATTTGGAAAGACAGAAGATAGCATATTGGGTTGGAGCCTAGAGAAACGAACTGGCACCTGTGACAGAAAGGGTAGTTTTGCGCGGCTTGTTTGGTCTAGAAAATTTATGTTGATTTTCCATGAACTCTCAATGACAGGGGCTCCACTGTCCATGATGGAACTAGCAACTGAACTCATGAGCTGTGGTGCCACTGTATCCGCTGTGGTACTCAGCAAAAAGGGGGCTTGCTCGGGGAGCTCTCTCGACGAGGTATTAAAGTACTTCCTGATAAAGCAGAGCTCAGCTATAAGACTGCCATCAAAGCCGATCTTGTTATAGCAGGATCGGCTGTATGTGAATCATGGATTGGTAAGCCCTTCTATAAACAATTCGAATCCTTTTCTAGCAATGTCTCTATTGTATAGATGTGGTATGCTTACAGTGAAATTGAAGCTTAATGAGAGGCCGGGATTGTTTATTACTATATGCTTCTACTTTGGGTGAAGCTTTGCCTTTTGTCTAGATATAGTCCTGGCCAATACTTCACCATTTGTTGCTGAATATATTGTGAAATTTAAGATGTTAATGCGTTTGGGAGGATCATCTGTGAACGCAATCAGTTTCTTAGCTATTATATGTTATTGAGCAAATAATATTAAACATGCGGAAAACCTGTATCTTGTTTCTGTAAATTTTACCAGTCATTGTATCATGATGAACTGAAAATATCTTAAAATGGCATATTAACGGGTGTGTTCATCTTTTTTTTCCCAGAACAATACCTCTCACGCTTTCCTGTGGGATTTAATCAGATTGCTTGGTGGATAATGGAGAATCGGAAGGAATACTTTGATCGGTCCAAAAGCATGCTTAATCGAGTTAGAATGTTAATATTTCTATCAGATGCACAGTTGAAACAATGGCTTGTATGGTGTGATGAAGAAAAAATTAAGTTGAAGGCTCCTCCACAGGTAGTTCCACTATCTGTGAATGACGAACTGGCTTTTGTAGCTGGCATTAATTGCTCCCTCAATACCCCGTCCTTCACAGTCAAGAAGATGCAGGAGAAAAAGCGGCATTTGCGAGATGCAGTTAGAAAAGAGATGGGCTTGTCAAGTAATGATATGCTCATCATGGCTCTGAGTAGCATTAACCCTGGGAAAGGGCAGTTGTTGCTTCTTGATTCAGCTAGATTGGCAATTGAAGGTCTGACACAAGCGGCGGATGTTCTAGGGACTGATATTTCGGGTAGCAACCTGTCAAATTTTGTTGACACACAGCATTCAAGGGGATTGCTTCATGAAAATGGCGGATCTGCAGGCATGAATGGTTCCAGTCTGGGAAGCCAGCGGCAATCTCTTAAAATTTTGATTGGCTCCCTTGGGTCCAAGAGCAATAAAGTACCATATGTCAAGAGGATACTAAGATTTCTTTCTCAACATCCAAATATTTCAAAATCTGTGTTGTGGACACCAGCTACTACTCGTGTTGCTTCATTATATGCTGCAGCTGACATTTTTGTCATAAATTCTCAGGTAAGTCAACTTTTTTCCAATTCTTATATTCCAATTCGCTTTTTATGCTATATTTCTCTGGAGCATCTCATAACTCCTGAAAACTCATTTTAGAAAGAGGAACACAACATAAAAATGATGCATGAAATTCAAACTGATCAAACCTTCTATTAGTTAATTGTCAAACAAAGTGTACACGACCACAAAATCTCCATGGTTTTCTTTATTATCAGTTATACTAGAAGCGAAAACTTTGTGACCAGTTCGTGCTCGATTCTTTTTCTTTCTTTCAACATGTAATTGTTCATTCAAAGGGAATATTTTTCACAGAATGATTTCTGTGCATGAAAATTTTGTATGACCTCAAAATGCATTAGTTCGTTGAATAGGTATGGTATACTAACTGTATTTGTTTATTTCAGGGACTTGGGGAAACATTTGGGCGGGTGACTATTGAAGCCATGGCATTTGGCCTTCCGGTAAGTATATCCGAACTTTGATCTTTCTGCCATGGACAGAACCTTTCATCTTGTATGCAAGCGTCCAGATTCTTTTGATAAATTCTAGTCCACAATAGCTGCCTTGCCATTGTCTAAAACGATTAACAAGTAAGGAACATATTTCATTTTACCTTGACCATTGAGGATTCTTTGCTCACAAGCTAGCTGATAATTCACTTCCATCAGAACAAACGTTCACTCAATTATTTCATCATGACAATTGAGGACTGATATCGCTTCATTCTTGGTTTGCTCAGATTCTTGGAACTGATGCTGGTGGAACCAAAGAGATTGTTGAGCACAACGTAACCGGCCTTCTCCATCCTGTGGGGCACCTTGGAAATCAAGTTCTTGCCCGTAACATCCAATACTGCCTCGATAACCCTTCCATTCGAGGGGAGATGGCAAGCAAAGGAAAGAGTGAGATTGAAAAGAAATACTTGAAGAACCACATGTACGTGAAATTGGCGAAGATTTTTGCAATGTGCATGAGAATAAAATAAAAAGATTTCGACCAATATTATTGGGAAGGTATGTTATTCATGTTCAATTGTACGAACAGGCGTATCTTACTGTAATTCTTTTGGGAGCTTAGCTCCATATTCCTATTTGGTTGATATTGTGGGGTACAGAATGCCGAAACAGAAGAAGTTACAGTTGCCAAGAGGATCCTTGTGTGAAGGTTCCATCGAATGCGTTGAACTCCTGAAACCAATCCGCAGTATGAGTAGACTTACTTGAAAATTTTTCAAAGGACCATTTTCCTGAGCTTTGGGTTATTTGAATATTAAGTGCTGTCTGTATATGTAAAGTTTAAATGGAGTAAATGCAGTAATTAAATACTCATTTGGAATGTATGATAAATAAAAACACGGTAAAAAATTATTGCACAAAAGAATTCTAAGTATGGACATTTCAGCAACAACAAAATAATGATAAATAATAAACTTTGAAATCTTGCCTCTATAGTGGCCGGTTATATTGGCGTTATAAAATACTCAATTAGCCAATTGAAGCCCTGGTTTAAGAATCTTTTTGTTCATTTATGCACTAGTTAAAGAACCTTACTCTCCTTTGTAGTTTGCGGGGGCAAAAAATTATACACAGGGGAGTGTCAAGCCCGCTAACACACCACGGCCACTATTTTGGAGAAATGATCATTCGTATACTATAAACAGGCATAAACAGTAATTCTCTTGAAATTTACAAGCCTTAAGCGCCATCATTTGCGGTGCACAATCTCCGATACACAAAGTAGCACCCTTCAATAGTACCAGAAAAAAGAACCACCACCCAGTAGCCTGTTTGCAGACGTGTAATGCTAGTAGTATATTTATTGAAATAGGTGAATTAAAAGAAAAACAAAAAATTCTGTACAAAGTAGAAACAAAATTCTGCACAAACTGCTCTACAGCGAGGAGATTCAGCAATAGCCCAGAAAACCTTTGCTTACCATAACATCGGAACTCCTCCAATAACAAAAACATCTCATTTTCATGTGTGCTTAAAACTCAGTCGAAACCCATCAGTTGTGACCGCCAACACAGAATGTGTGTCCAGGATATCGCGTGTATGTCAAAAGCTTTCTTGGAACCATTACTTGGGTCGATCCAGCTAACCTAATCACAGATCAATAAAGAATAGGTTCTGTGTAAAATGAGATAGAATTTTGTTCTAAGCTCTATGCTGCGCATCGCTCACCCACTCAGCTTGCAGTCATAGCCGCTTTAGAAACTGTGGACCTAAAAACATTCTTATTTGCTTTAAAGTTAACCAACACTAATAACTTCTTCCTCAGAGGTTCTGTTCACCTCCTCCGAGGTCTTGATTGCCTCGGCAGTCATCATTGCAACTACAGCCTTGTGTAGAGCAACTTCGGCTCTGTGCAACATCCTCTGAGCCTTCTCTCTCTTCAGCCTCGCCATGTTAGCAGAACGCTGAGCAGCACTAGAGGCCTCCCTTAACCGAAGTACATCATAGTCCAATCCACCAATCTGACTAGGACCCTGTCGAGGGAAGTCATCCGTTGAGTACTGCTTCTTCATTTCACCCCACTCAGAGAGGCCTGCTTTTCCATTTTCAATACCACTAGATCTTTGATTAATATATCCCATTTTCTTCAATTTAACCTGCTTATAGTTTGAATGTATAAAATTCCCCGACTCATAACTGGTTGATGGCAATCCAGAACCAGATGTTGATAAAGGATAAAACCTCGTTGATGAATGGGGCCATGCAGATGAACCAGATCCATGGCTTGACTGCATTCCAAAAGCTTTTCCCTCGCCATTAGATGAACCATTTAGCCTTCTCCCTGTAAGATGATAAAAATAGTTAGCACATGAAAGAAAATTTACGCTTAGAAAGATAAAAGTGCACAAAACCAGAAGTTCCATCAGACAAATTTTCGTTAAAGCTACATTGTAGCCCATGCGTACACATATGAAAGAGCGTACAAACATTATAGATACATCACTCATCAAAACTTTCTTTTGTGTTTACAATGTTATTAACACAAAATGAAAGTTCAGTTATAGGAAAAAATGTTACCATTCACATGCCGATGGTCATGACCCCTCAAACATGCATTATATTGTCCTCCAACAGAAAACTTCTTTTGTGATCTCTGCCTTGAAAATTTGTTGGGTAATTCCAAACCACGAGGTCTCAAACAAAAGGCAAACATTTGTGGCCTTGACAGCACCTTTTCATTTAAGTTGTTAGATCCAAGAAGTTTGCTTGATGTCAATTCCCACTCTTCCAACTGCGCTTGGTAAAGCTTCCATAAGGCAGGCTATATCAACCACAAGAAAACAGGACGTGATCAAAACAAGCAAAACACCAATCAGAAACATTTACGGAGTACGCTCCGCATTGTCACATGCACAACATGCATCAATAAAATTAGACCCATTAAGTACAAAATCAGATGCAGGTTGCTGTGATGAATTTTCATTTTATATTACGGGAAGCCTTGGCAACTAGTAAGCATTGCTGCAGTGTGACAAAACAGGTAATGGATCAAGTCTTGGAACCAGCCTCTACAAAAATGCCAACAGACCCTTTGAAGTCAAACCCTTCCCCAGACCCTGCACATTGTGAAAGCTTTTGTGCACCGTCTCACCCCTTTAATTTTTAAGTTGTTCCATGTTCTATCAAACAAACATAAAAGTCGAATCTAGGGAATGACAAGTGGCACACAAACAAACACACAGCATGCTGTGATGCTCTGACCAGACCACAAAAAGGAAACATATTCTCAGAGACCATTGAATATTTAAATGAACTAAAATTGGAATAAAATAACATGATTTAATGCAGAAACTACCATAATAAAGCCAATGAGGAAGAGGAATATCAATTTTTAAGTTCTCAAAAAAGGCATAAACAAGTTGAAGTCTTACCTGGAATTGCCTGATCAATGGCATGCCCTTCATTGCCCTCTTTTGATGCCAATGGTCATACATGACTTTAACTACATCTACTGGAGCAACTCCAAACATCAATTTCTCTAGTTCACCCACTTTAAAATCACTGCATTGTCTTCTGTAAGCAGCTTTTTCAAGAGTGTCCATCACTTTTTCAAATAAAGTTACTGAAATTCCAATAATTTTGTTATTGCCAGTGTCGATTGACTTAATCCACTCCTCATCATCACTATCCATATCATACACAAGACGAGATGGATCAAGGGCTGAGTCAACCTCTGTTCCCACTTGTCTATAGTATTTTGGAGAACTGCGAACAAATGGCACCTCCACCAAATTATCATCACTATCTTCGATCAACCGAACGCCTGGGATGGGAATATTTTTTACAGATGCAGCCCGAAGATTTCGATTGTAGCACTCATCATGTATTTCTTTGAACCGATTCCATTGACTTCGGTCGGTAAACTCTAGCATCCAGTCTTTGCCTCCTTTCCACATCATGGCATGTGTAAGGCGATTAACTATTCCAGGTTGAAGAAATTGAATTGCTTTGTAAGAATACCTTGTTACCCCAGAATACTTAACCAAAAGCCACCACTCCTTGTGATCAAGGAATTCAAGTATGACTTTAGCCCCAGATTCTCTCCAGCATCTATCCCTAACTGTAACCAAGACGTTTGCGCCACAGATTGAATCATCCAAACATCTCTGAGAAGATTCTTCTGATGTTTTACTCTGTGTATCAGATTCAATCCTTTTATAAGGACGCCCTCTCCTTTGTACACTTCTAGACTTTAAGCCAACATCATATGCACCAAATGGCAAAGAGTAAGAAACTTGAGTCCGAGGCTTCCGATTTCCATTAGAAAAACTATCATACATGAACTCAGTCCTGTCATGAGAGATATTTTTATGTTGATTTTCAATTGATGAACCCAAATTAGGCCCACACCCATGCCACATACTTCTAAACCCAGTTGAATTAGAAGTATGCATAGAACATGCTGAATAAGATGCAAACTGTTGAAGATGTAGTTTCTGGTCAAGATGCATCTCATCCACTTGGTCATGTGAAATGCTTGGAGGACTATTTCCATTGAGAAAAATGGAGGGCTGGGGGAATCACTCTTATCTGGGGGCAATTGTCTATTGTAAACTGCAGACCAGGATTCAGCAAATTGCGATGTGCTAACCAGGCTGGAATACCTTGCAGTCTTCCTTAGGCTTTCCTGACCTACAGAAGTTTGAGTTGCATAAACCTCACAGTCGATCAAGGGTTTAGGGGAGGACTTTATCCAACTATCATCACCAATGCTTACAACGGGGACGTCAATCTCTACCTTTGAATTTTCTTTAATAGCAGGAGTCTCTTCAAACAAAGAACAGTCATAAGCAGCTGCATTGCAATTCCAAGAATTTAAGGCATTATTTTCCATAAGCAGCTTGAGATGCAAATTCAAAAGCAACGCTGGAGCAGATACAGGCAGGACGGATGCTGAAGGTCTTCCACCTTTTTCAGAATAAGATGAACAGTTCCGATCTGCACACCCAGGCTGCAAATGTTGCAGAGACACCTGAAGGAAAGAATGATCAGAGATAACTTATAAAGAAAACAAAATAGAAAAAAAAACTTCAGCTTTAAATGTTTCTCTTTCATAATAGGTCACTTGACACAGTCATTTTTTATGAGCAAACACAGAAGCAGTTGCTAGATGCAATCAAAATTCATAAAATTTAGCGCTGTCAAACGACTGAAAATGGTTCAAAGCTCCAATACTACCTATATGGATCAGTAATCACAAAAATAATTTCCACTATGGACCAATCTTCCCCTCAATTCCATTTGCTTTCGCGCTTCTAAACTAATAAGACATGGCACCAGGTCAACATGTTTCACCTCATCAAGTATTAAAAATGACAAAGATCTCTTGCATGGAGAAAATCTTTGTTCAATGAGAAGTGAAGGGGGAAAAATTCTAATACCTGTCGATGGGAATTTTCTACGATTTTTTCCCTCATAGTAATGTTAAATTAACTAAACAAGATTCTCAATCAAACAAACCAGACATATTCAAACTAAAAATTTGAAATCACAAACTGAATAAAATCACACTCAATCATCATCCAAAAATTCGAACATGTTCAGTCAATATCAGCATTTTACATTGAACTTACAATGCTTGTAATATATTTTTCATATAGAAAAAAGTAACCTCAAAACCATTTTTTATATTTCAAACTGACTTTTTTTCATCATTTTAGAATCATTTGTTTAAAAATATCAAGCAGTTGTATTGTCATAGATAAAAAAAAATACCTCTGACGAACCCTGTTCCCTTGATAAGGAAGAAAAAAACATTGATCCTTTACAAAATGCAGAGATTTGAAATTAGAATATGTACACTTAGAAAGAGGTAACTCTTTCATAACAATGCACTGCTGCCTGAGTTTGTTATCCAGACACATCCACTCCAAGTTATTCAGCTGCGAATACGTATAGAATAAGAAGACAAACTGTCTACCAAGAGTATGAAAGTCTGATAGCTTAAATCTGATGGAAGTGACAGGCAAATTAATGTTGGAAAACTTCCTACTCACACTGAGGTCACAGAACACTGATAAGATTAGGCAGACAACAGCAACAGCCTTCCATAAGCATCCTTCAAATACAAAAAGCGCAACCCCTTGATACTGTCCACAAAAAGCATCTCCAGATCGATTTTTGGCCATAAAGGAACAACTGGACCATGACTTAAAAGAAGCAGTATACTGCAAGGGAGAAACCTCCTATCGCCGTTATGTACTCCAAGAACTTGTGTAAGCAATTCACTAAATTTGAGCACCACTTGTCCAGAATTTAGAGGAGGCACAGACAACATTAATGAAGCAAAACTGTCCCCAGTCCATCCTAAAGCATCATGCTTTGAAAGATTAGGTTTTTCTTTAGTGGAAATTTCAAGCCCTGCACCAACTGGTTTTTCTTCAATGAAAATTTCAAGCCGAGAATCATTTGGTTTTTCTTCAATAGAAATGTCAGGCCCAGAATTAAGTTCATCCAGCATTCCAACACTGCCATTACAAACATTGTACTCATTCAACTTATATGATGAAGATATTTGCTCCAATCTCCTGAATTCCTTCCTCTCCTTGTGAAAACGTCTTCTATAATAAACACGTGGCAATGCACTATTTTCAGAGCATGACGCATCAGTTCTCTCTGTAGTCTGTCCAACAGTTGGTTCATCTGAAACCATAGAGCCTCCAGATAAATTAATTTTGCTCTTTCTACGAAGGTGTACACCTGATAATCCATTTTGGGCCCCATGTGAACCCTCTGACATGACTAGATCACTTAATATTTGCTTGCCTGAAATGGAAACTGCAGAAGATTTCCCTTGATGATTTGACCGAGCCAACCAGGATATAATTGGTTCTGAGTCCATAAAGCCACCAGAACAATTATCACCATGTTTATTTTTGGGTTTGTCATCCTTTCCAAATTCTCCTCCGTAATCTGATTTCTCACCTGGGAGTAACAAAAGTTTAAATCTCTCCTTTAGGAGACAAATCCATTCTTCATCCCGGTCATCATATTTGATATGATGCAACTTGGTTACTGGATTGTAATTTTTTACGAGACCAAAGTACCACCTTTGGTCCAAGGGCCAAAAAACTTTAATTTTACGATTCACCGCCATTGAAGGGTTAAAGTTTGATGCATTCAATTCATAAAAGTGGCGCCTTATCCTTGTCAAGCCCTTTAATTTGTGCCTACTTCGTGGCCGTAGTGATCTTCCAGCAACGTCTTTATTACTCCTTAATCGACTTTCAGCTCTTTTCCCAAACGGTGGAGAGAAGGAAGCCCCATAAGCAGAATAGGAAGTTGATTCTGAATTCTTACTGTGGTAACTGGTACAACTGGGGTCAAACCTAGAGGAAAGCATTCTCGCTGCATTTTCTTCAAGATTTTCTTCATCTTCTCCTTGAATATCATTAGATACTTTTGAGTCGGATGCAAAAGAATCTTGACTTTGTTTTTCCTGGACCGATAGCAATCTCTTTCTCCATCTCCTTCTGGCCACTTTTGAAACTAGATTCCCGCCATTCTGAATGCGATCATCATCTTTTTTCTTATTCTGCATAAGCGCATCAACCCCATTGGAAATTTCTTCTCGGTCTCTGATTTCACAAATCACTCTCTTCTTTTTGGTTTCCCATTCCTCACACCATTTTGAACTCCCTCATTGTCCTTCTTTACAGAAAAAGAGGAAGTAACAAACTTTTTCGAGTGCGGTCTTTCAAGAATTTCACTAATGTAGCCATTTTCTGTTTTCTTCCTCCTAGAAGGCCCACAGGGGCGCCTAGGGATCACTATCTCATTATCATCATCCAAAGAATTGTGAAAGGTCCAGCGAACCATTTAACCTGTTTGCATTTCCTTCCGCAGGCCCCATTGTCTTTTTCGCAACATCCTGATCCGTCGTAAACCCATTCTGCCCAGAAACACTATAATTCAGGTTCCTGGAGCCTGGACCATTGCCAACCAGCTTCCTAGAGGTTTCAGCAGTCGGCTCAAAACTACTAAGAGAGGCCTCCTTCCGAGTTCGCGGACGCTTCCTCACATTAGCAATCCGACTCCACCCTCCCTCCAACGAAAATGCATGCCCCCGCATCAACCCCAATCTCTCACCATTCCCAACCTTCCCATCCCCACCACCAGTAACCCTAGCCTTATCCTCAGAACCAGGCTGGGCACATAAAGGTTCCGAATTCTCCAAACTTTCCACAACTCCAGACTTATCTACACTATCATCCATGTACATGCGAGCAAGGAACACTGAAAAAACCAAAACCCCCAAATTTCAGATCCCATCATACATCCTGCAACCAAGCCAAAAATAAAAACAAAAATACTCAGATCTCCAGCAAACCCACCAAAGTTCACACAAACAAAACTACACCCCCCGTGACCTCAACAGGCACCCCAATTTCACGATCATGCACACAGATCTGATTCGAAATCGAAAAAAACCCCCAAAACAAATCGAGAGAGCGCATCATACCTGCATCAGAACACGCAGAAAGAACGCAACTTTCCGCGTCGAATCGAAAATTTTCCCTCAATTACCGCCGCAAACACCCTCCAATCGAACGATCCGATCCAATTTCCGTACAAATTTTTGCCGACGAGGATGGGGGAAGGGAAAAGGGGGTATAGAAGTTAGGGTTCCTTCGATTTCGCGTAACCTAGGGTTTAGACGGGGAAACAAAATTGCAAAAAACACCGCGAAGTTTCTAAAATTGTAAAAATACCAGCCTTGACGCGAGACCCGCCGGATCTAGATCCGACGGACGATATGGGCCTACTCTTTTTGCGGGTGCGGACGTTTCGGAGTAAACGAGGAACGATCGAACGGTCGGGATCGAAACTTTGTGATAATCGGACGGTTGATATTGGAGACAAGTTGTTAAGGTATAATCGGGAAATGGCACAAAATGCCACTGACATTGATTTTAATAACTGGAATTGCCACTGGATTGGTGGGCCCCTGACCTTTTTTTGAAAAAGGTAGAGCGCCGGTCCGGGGTTTTGGGTAAGAAAATAATTGTTTTCCAATTAGGAATGAGTATATTGGTATGACTTTAGGAGCACTTTTTGTTTTTTTATAGTGACGAGGATTGAAATATTTAAAAATTTGGCAGGTGATGACTAGTGATTAATTAAATTATATGATCGTATTTTTAAAGATCCCATGAAAGTATCCGTATTGCCTGACTGCCCTGTTAATCAATTTACTTGAATTGTATTTGAGCTAGAGAGGTGTTGGTTGATTCAAGCCTACTTTTATTTTTACTTTCAAAACAAATTTTGAGTTTAATTTTTATTCACTCGCAATGTGTTGGGTCCACTTTGCTTCCAGAAATCTCCAATTACTTTATTCGTTTTGGAGTTCGTAACACGAGCTCAAAACTCAACTCATTCTGAAGCTCAAAATGGAGCTGCTCGAAACTAGTTCACTGGCTTTTTTCTTGTAGATATATCCAACAAAAAATAATAATGTAATGACGTATAGATTGAACAGGTGACTCTCTCTCCAATTGAGCTATCCTTATATTGATGCTACTTTGTTATTTTATAGTATATAAATAAATATAGCTAGCTATAATTAAACTTGTTAATATATATATATATATATATATATATATATATTATCTTAATTGGGAGCAAATAATATTTTTGTCTCAAACTTTAATATATATTGTTCGATTATAAGGACGACCTAAATTTAATAAAAATAACAAAGAAAAAACAAAAAATAAACACAACACCCTCACCACCACCCTCCTTTAATATGTAGTCAATAATAATATTTATTTATAATTTTAAATGTATTTCAAATAGACAAATTATATTATTATATTATATTATCAAGTCGAGTTTGAGTCGATCTACAAGTCAGATTTCGAGTTATAACCGTAGTCGTGTTGAACACTGTCTTCTTCAAGTTAAAGCTTGAGTATTTAAATGTTGAGTTTCGAGTCGAATCGAAGCCGAGCCGATGCTAAATGTTCACGAGTTGGTTCGCTCATTTAACAGCCCTATTCTGGCTTCCACAAAGAAGGGAGTATAATTAATTGTCACAATTAATTTTTTTAATTTCTACTAATTTTAGAGATTATAACTAATCATAAAATTGTTAAAGTGAGTTCTGCTGTGGCAAGTTCTATAGTAAATCCTCTCTCTTAGATCAAGCATATATATCATTAATGTTTGACGATTTAATTAGTGGGTTGTGGAGGTGATGTTTGGCATTTAATTGAGGTTTTGTCAAATTTAAAACCCTGCACTTAATCAACAAAATGATATCTTTCAAACGCTAGTTTTGCTACAGCAAATCCTCTCCCTTAGATTAAGCATATATATCATTATTGTTTGACGATTTAATTAGTGGGTTGTGGAGGTGATGTTTGGCATTTAATTGAGGTTTTGTCGAATTTAAAACCCTAGATTTAATCAATAAAATGATATCTTTCAAACGTTAGTTTTACCGCTCAGAGCCCACATCCATAATATATGCACGTTGCATGAGTGCATCATGACCTATCTTTCAAATTTCACTAGTCATCATGCGTGGATAACGTTGTACTATCAATGTCGGATAGGATGATACCTTCTTTAATCACCTTACTTAGTGAGAATGTCGTGGCCTAACAAAATAATAGCATGCAAACATTAGCCGTTGGAACTTATTTAATCACAACTTTTAGTATAAACAATTAGCATGCTGCATACCTTGGTGTGAGAATTAGGTCTTATCCTCAAGTTTTAAAACTTTTCCATAGATCTTCTCCGAATCACTACTGGTATGACTATCAAAATCGTGAGCATCCGCATTTCTTGTCAATTTTAAAAACCTTTTGTTAAGATTAATCACCCATTTGAATCTAACAATATTTAAGAATTTGAAAGTAAATATTGCCAATTAAACTCATCTTTAAAAGTTAGTATTTTTCACATGCATTTAGAACTAATTTATACATTTCTTATAACTAAATTAAAGTGAGTAATTTAGGTAAAGAGGTAAAATAGTTATAGTATAGCTTTCTGGCATAGTCATTTTATTTACCCATTTTATAAATGATTAAAATTTTTAACGATTTTATTCATTTTTTAATATGGAAGCGGAAAGTAGTTGGTTTCTTTATATTATATTATATATATATATATATATATATATTAAGAAGAAGGTTGGTAAATAGGTGTTCCCGTTTGCCTCTTTTAAATGTTGTGTTTAAAGTCGATCAACAAGCTTTTCATCCAAAACGACTGACCATTTTGAAAGGCTTAAGAACTCTTTTATGGGCTTGTGTCTTTTAATGTTATTTACAAACACGGTTAAAATTCTCTATCCACTATGTTACTGTGAATATTTATAAAAGCCGACAGCTTACTCTGTAGATTTCAACCAAATGATTGTGATTATTGCACAAAGCCAAGTACAGGCATGAAGCATGCAAGGAGAAAAATACTGGGTAACTAATACTTGCACGCTTTTGCCTGCCTTCTTTATTCCGGAAGATGTAGGATTTTTTTTCAACGATAACAGATTATTGATAATTGAAAGAGATCGCTTTGTTAGAGGAAAGTTGAGAGGGAGACAAGTGGACCCAGAAAGTTGAGAGGGAGACAAGCGGACCCAGCGTATGGAGGGAGAACAGTTTCCAGGTTATCTTGTCCTGACCTTCAAATGTGAACAGGAGCTTGGAGGTGGGTTGGACAATAGTTTTGGATTTGTTTGTTTCGAGTATAGTTGTACAAATCGGAATTGAACGTTAAATTAGATTAGAAGAGAGTCATTGAATCAGATAGATTTATCAAAAATCAGATAAAATTGATTTACTTGAATCGGTTAAAATCAGTGGAGTTATATAACGTATTAGGGCGCTGTTCCAAGACAGTTTAGGTCAGTTATTAGTTATATAACATATCATTGTGATGTTATATTGTGTATTATATTTTATGAGATTTTTTCTTATTTTTTTAAATTTTTTTAAAATTTATTACGAAATAGTTATTATATTTTGCTAGAATTAGAGTTCAGTCAATTTTTATTTACTATATTACCACATACCTGTTTTTCCCTCCCGACACTTTTCTCTCTCCCCCCCCCCCAAAACCCTTGATGCCGCCTCGATTCACGTCGCCGACGTTGTCCCCAGCCGCCGCACCACAGCCGATTGATGCCACTAGTCGCTGCCAACACGTCATCGAGTCGTTCCATCGTTTCGACTGCCTCAGTCTCCACAACCTGAAGAAGGCCACGAGCTCACGAGCCCTCCCATTCCAATTCCGCAGCCATTGCCGCTCGACCGCCCTACCCTGTCTCCCTCGCCCCTGTTTCCCCCTTGCCCACCCCTGACCCTCGGCCGCCCTTGCCACCATCCAACCGCCCCATGCCAGGTCCCCCCATCACCCGCAGTCTCCCCCTCCCCATCGCTCCCGCTCCTCCCCCTGGCGGCCTGCCTTGCCCCATCTCTCCCCTCTTCCGCCTGAATCGGCTCGGATTGGCAAGAATCAGGTGACTCGTAGTCCGATTTTTGGGTAAAACGATCTACCGTAATTTTGACCTGGTTTTCTAATGAGCTGAATTAAATCTATAGTTTCAAGGGTGACATGAGATGAGATATACAAATCTCAGGTATCATCTTATCTCAGTGCGGGTTTCCTTATATATCTTAAGAGTTAATTGATCACCAAGGTTAATTACAATGACCATATGTTGTGCAATATGTTAACGTAGTGGTCATATATCATGAATTGGGCCGTGAATTACTACTTTGTAAGTAGCATGCGCGAGGTCTCACCTGGGATGGGTTGTGATGTTGCAAATTCATTTAACTAATTGAATTAAATTAAGATTTTATTGCAACCGTGGTGGTACTATATATTTAAATATGGTCCAACATAAATGCTACAAGGAGGAATAAAATTAGGAGTGTCCACATTGAGCGAGTGGAGTTTAGTTTTTACTTTGTTTATACTCGGTTTGTTTCTTGTTTGAGCTTGTGTTGAGTTTATATTTATGTAGTTAAGTTGATTCAAGTTTGAGTCCAATTGGTGCTAATGTAATTCATAGTTTTTTATCTTTTATCAGTAATCTATATTAAATGTTATGTGAGAATAGAAGTGTCTTAATGTGATAACGTTGTATTCAAATCAAAATAATCATATATGCATCAACGCTTTATATTTTTATTTGGATTTGTTACAATGTTTTACTCCTATAATTTTAGCTCTCTCGTGAAGATATTACAACATTAGCATCGTCAGATTATTTTTGTATAAAATATCGAGCTTTAATAATGATCTGACACGAGCCAAATCAAGCAAAACACAACACCACAAATCTTTTAAATATATATATATATATAGATATAGGGCAGCGCTACTCTGTGCTGCCCCATATAGACCGTTGGATTTGATCCAACGGTCCACAATTCTTCAGTAACCCCTGCCTCCGCCCCCGCTAGCCGCCCTCGGCCCCTGCCCGCCCAGCCGCCCCATGACCCAGCCCCTCCAGCCTCCCTTGCCCCCGCCCCCGCCCGCCTCCCCTGCCACCCCCTGCCCCCCGCCCCAGCCGCTGCCCCTCCAGCCTCCCTTGCCCCCTCCCACCCCCCCCCCCGCCTGTGTTGGCAGCCACAGTCCCCCACCATCCCCCACCCCTACCACGCCTGCGCCCCTGCCAGCCGTTGTCCCACCACCCTGGCCGCACCGCGGCCTCCCCTTCCTGGCCTCACCTGGCCCACTGTGGCTCCCCCTGCCCCGGCCTGGCCGCATTCAGGTGGAGGAGGGAACAAGCAGGGGAGAAACAGAAGAGAAAACAGGGGATGGTAATTTCGTAATAAAAATTTTACTCGATCTCGACTCGAGTAAATAATATGAAATAATTTGTTTTAAAAAATAAATAAATTTCATAATAAAAATTTAACTCGATCCAGACTTGAGTCAATAGTATGAAATAATTTTTTTAAAAAATAATTTCGTAATAAGAATTTGACTCGTTCTTGACTTGAGTCAATAGCATGAAATAATTTTTTTAAAAAATAAAATAATTTCTTAATAAAAACTTGATTCGATCTCGTCTCGAGTCAATATTATGAAATAATTTAAAAAAAAATCCTAATATTATATAGAGTCAAAGTTTTTATTAATAAATTACTTTATTTTAAAATTTTTTCATATTATTGATTCGAGTCGAGATTGAGTAAAGTTTGTATTAAAAAATTACTTTATTTTTTTAAAAAATTATTTTATACTATTGACTCGTAATCGAGATCGTGTCAAGTTTTTATTACAAAATTATTTTATTTTTTTTAAAAAAATTATTTCATACTATTAACTTGAGTCGAGATCGAGTAAACTTTTTATTACGAATTTTTTTAAGAAAATTTATTTCATACTATTTACTCGAATAGAGATCGAGTTAAATTTTTTATTATAAAATTATTTTATTTTTTAAAAAAAGTTATTTCATTCTATTAGCTCAAGTCGAGATCGAGTCAAATTTTTATTACAAAATTACCATCCACATTTTCTCCTATGTTTCTCCCCTATTTCTTCCCTCCTCCTGCCGCGCGACCGTGAGTGTAAAACCCGTGACTCGAGTCAGGGTTTTACGTTACCGAACCAGTCGGTTCGACTGTTGGTTCGAGTAGAGTCTGTTTCATGAACCGCGTGCTGAGTCGAGGCCAGCCATGAGTTATGAGCGATGAGAGTCAGGTGTACCTGAATATATGATGATAACGTCGAGAAGATGGTGAGAAATGAGTTATCAGAATATATGAAAGTATGCAGTATTTTTTTCTTTTTATATGTTTGATCGTAGAAATAGTTTTAGGCTGAATAACGCATTAGGATGCGTTCGATTATATTCGGGTGGGTTATTAGTTATAGAGCATGCCATTTGGATGTTGTTGTGTTTGTTTTATTTTATGGGATTTTTTCATATTTTTCTAGATTTTTTTAGAATTTATTACGAACTAGTTATTATTTTGACTCGAGTCAGAATCGAGTCAATACTTATTTATGATTTTGCCATTGGAGTATTTCACCTCCTTTCCCGACACTTCCCCACCCAAACCCTACCGCCGCCTTGTGCTCGTGCGCCGCCGCCGACGTCACACTGCCGCCGATCGATCGCCGCCCCGCCTTGCTGTGCCGTCGCCGTGCCGCCACGACCCACCCCGGCCACCGTCTCGCCGCCACGACGCCGGAATCGCCCCACGAGCCGCGACGCTCTCCTTGTCGATTCGCCGCCGTTCGGGCCACGCCGTCGCCGCTGTGACCTCGACGACCACCCCCTTGACCTCCCCGACGTTTCCCCTTACCTAGCACCGCCGTCGAAGCCGGCCGTGGGCCTGATCGGAACGACCGACCGCCCCGACCGAACTCGACGCCGCCGCCGGCGGTCATCGCCGCCGCGGCCGCCCTTGCGGTCACCACCATTGGGACGAGCTCGCCGAGCCGGTGCTAACCCTTACCCCCGATTGCCCCGCCGAAACAGTCGCCGGAAAACCGTCGGAAGTCGCCAGAAAACTAGATTCACCGAAATTCGTCGGAAATCACCTGATCTTCCGCCGAATCCCTCCGATTGAACCCTATCGAACTTCGGACGCCATAGGATGCCAAATTCGAGCCACAAATCACACGAGGTATAATTTATTTTAACTTAATTATCTAAAAGTATTGATTATTAGAATTGCATGTTAGGATTGGTGAATTGCGTGTTATAATTATATGTATAAATGTAGAATTGATTAAGGATAAAATATGAAATTTGTTTGATTGAGTGGTGTTAAAAATGGAGGCTAAGAAACTAATTAGGGTAACTAGGTAATGATCATGATCTAATGCAAACTAGCCTAAGTAGACTTGCTAGAATTGATATAGGTTGATGTGTGTTGATTGATGCGTGATGGATGTATGTGTGATGATAGGATGTATGATTGCATCATGAGCGGGCGTTAGTATTTAGTTTCGATGTGTAGGTACGGAGTAGGAGCTCGCCGCCTAGGCACGAGGACACGCTTGGAGCTTCTACCAAGTCCGTTTAGGACTCGTTCTCTGTTTTTACGCTACTCTATTGTGTATTTGATTTATCATGTGCAGGACGAGTTAAGTGGTGTTTTATCGGATCCCACTTAACTCGGGCCATTTAGCCAACGATTTTCTGGATTAATAACCCTCGAGGATGAGATCCCTCGAGTTTGTTTTCGAACTTCAGATCCAGCTCACGATGCCTTCGGGCCTATTGTATAAATCCCAACCTAGACCTATATATATGTATAGTTTTCGTGTTTTCAGTGAGAGATTGAATGAGGGAATCCGACTACCGTGCTACGCGAGCGGGCACGTGTGAGTCGATAGTGGGCTCTGGAATGGTGTGTGGGCCGTTTCATTCCCGAGGGATCCTGACAACTCCACCTTTGAGTTCCTCAAACCCGGAGAAGTGTGGAGGTTCACGGGTACTGCAATGCAGTGCATGTCTAGACTTGTGGTTTCAAAGGGTACTAAAGGCGACTGCCTGAGAGTGCTCGGCCTTCGTGCTCAAGGCCAGGAGTAATATGGAAGGTGTAGAGGGCAAAAAGGAATGAGATTTGATGCGAGAAGCGATAGAGAAATGGCTAAGGTATGAGAATGAGAAAGAAAGGGGGACGCTGTCGACCCGAGGGCGACGGCTCCCATATGTGCCCTGATGAGAGTTCTTGAGGAAGTATATGGTTTTCATTCAACAGGAGAGTTTGCTCTCCTGTGCCAGATTGATATTAGTTATTTTCGGGCCGGTAACACTCGTTACTGACGGTTTTTCTATATATATGTAGGTGAGGAATGCGAGCGATGAAAGCTGTCGGGACTGCGGAGGAGCAGCACGGAACCGCACACATATGTACTTGCCGCGTGTAATGTATAATGATGGTGTGTTAATGTTGTGTGAATGATAAGTAGAATGTTTTTGTCTTGATAAATTGCTTCTTATGAGACGAGCGGATAATTTTGAATGAGTAGGGAGCCTTGGAGTTCAGACTCGGCTCAGATGAAACGAAAGAGATAATGACTGAATGTCATAGTAGATTGTTATGTTTTATTGTATTTTGATAAAATATTTATATACCCTTGTTGTGGACAGGTTGGCCGCTATTGCACTTTTAGGGGAGATTCTGTCTGTTTTTTCGTAAATATTAATGAATTTTTATTTAAATTTCTTGCTTGTTGAATGGTTTTGTTTTGCTTACATATCATCACATGCATGTAGGACTCCGTTAGAACCCAATTGTTCCCATTCATGCATCTCATGGTTGCATCCCCATCTTAAGACACCGAGGGCAGATCCGGGTCGGCTTAACCGAACCAGTACATTAGCGAACGGTTTGGTCGCCGGTGACATTTCCGGGTCAGTTCACGGGTGAGCCGAAACGGGGTGTTACAGCGAGCGACCTCATTGGGGGCCAGCGGGTGGACGCCTGGACACGGCAGGGCAGGGGCGGGGGAGCTGCAGTGTCTGGGCAAGCTCAGGAGGGGGAGGCCGCGGCGCGGCCAGGGTGGTGGGGGCAGCGGTTGGCAGGGCGCAGGCACGACAGGGGCCAGGGGACAGAGGGGGACCGCGGCTGCCGGTAGGGGCAGGGGGGTTGGCAACGGGCGGCGACTGGGGCGAGGGCAGGGGGTGGCACGGGAGGCAGGCGGGGCGGGGGAGGCGAGTCGAGATTGAGTCAAGTTTTTATTATGAAATTATTTTATTTTTTAAAAAAGAATTTATTTCATACTATTGACTCGAATCGAGATCGAGTCAAGTTTTTATTATAAATTTTTTTTAAAAAAAATTATTTGATACTATTGACTCGAGTCGAGATCAAGTTAAGTTTTTATTATAAAATTATTTTATTATTTTTAAAGAAAATATATTTCATACTATTGACTCGAGTCGAGATCGAGTCAAATTTATATTACGAAATTACCATCTCCCATTTTTCTCCCATGTTTCTTCCCTCCTCTCGCCGTACGATTGCCGGTGACCTCGCCGGGGGTCGGCGGGTAGACGCCTTGACACGGCCGCGGGGGGGGCGGACGAGGGAGTCACAGTGCCGAGCAAGGCCAAGAGGGGGAGGCCGCCGTGCGGCCAGGGTGGTGGGGGCAGTGGGCAAGGCGGCTTGGGCAGTGCAGGGGGCGTGGGTGGAGCGGCTGGGGCGGGGGCAAAGGGTGGCTGGGGCGGCGGGCTGGGTAGCGGTTGGGGCAGGGGAGGCGGGGAGGTGGGTGAGGCGGCTTGGGCCGGGGGCAGGGGTGCCAAGGGAGGCAGGGGAGGCGGGGACAGGGGAGGCTGGCAGGAAGGGGGCAGGGGGTGGCCGGCGGGCGAGGGCCGGGAGGGTCCAAAAGCAGGGCGAGGCAGAGTGTGTTTGAGGGAAACAAATGTTTTGGATGATTGATCTAGGCCGTTAGATCGAAATCGAATGGCCTGGATACGATGCACTGCATATACGCTGGCCAATTAAGGCAGCACATAGCAGTGTTTTTGTATATATATAATAGCAGTGTTTTGTAGTATATATATAATTACTCTACGTCGCATCAACATTGAATCACTCTAATTCATAGCAACAAGTTATAGTTTAAATATAATTAAAAATTAAATCAACCTAGTTTACAACAGCACGACTTCTAAATACATACTTTATATCCAACTAAAAATTGATAACATTTGTTTTTTTACTCAAAATAAATTCAGATTTTATTATTTAAATAGTAATGTAGCCCATAACAGAGTCGTGCGAGAATCTTGATGACATTCGTGATATCTTGATAACATTTATGGTTTAAGTGAAAATGAAAAAAAATTATTAAAGTTTGTTTATGTGAATAAGTGCAATAAATGATTTAAAGCAACATAAGAATTAAACCATTTGTTTAAATCACATAGTTGTATATTTTTTATAAAAAGATAAAATTATCCTCATTATCTAACAATTTTTATAACTCGAAAATTTATGTGACGTCAGGAATACTATTTTTTGTTATTAGGGTTTTATAGTTACGATATTGCGAGATTTTATTATTATAAATAAAAAAGACTCCCGCCAAAGTGTGGGTCCCACCAATTGGATGGCGAACAGGATAAGCACGAACACACGTCGAACATGTGTCTCTGCTCGCCTTGTTCTTTTTCGATCTCACCCGCATGGTTTTTTTGGGCTGTTAATCAAGTTAATATTAATGTTCCTTTTTTGATGAAATGTTTTTTTGGCAAACAGAAAACCTGGCCATTTAGGCCTAATACCTTATTATGATCGTCTATTAGAAAGAAGGTTTGGTAACTCTATTAAGCAGACACTGAGTGTAAATCTTAACTTTAATATATTAATTATTATATCTTTTTTCAGCGACAGTGCTTGTTCGTGGAACCATTTTGATTTCGCTTTTTATTTGTAATATAAAATAAATAATATTTTCTATAAGAGTTTGAGGTATAGCAAAAATTTGTCGATTTTAAACATTACATCGCATGTATGTTTGCACCAAGATTTAAATGTATTAATGATATAATTATAAGTGCATTAGCCTTGTTAATTATTTCACTAGAATAAAATCCTGATTGAAATGACGTTATTATATTATAGCTTATATAGTAAATTTGCAGCTAATCAGTCTAGTTTTTTTTTTTGCTAAAAATATATTGCATTTCTACATGACTTTAAAAATTGAATAAATTTTAGTAATAGTAAACTCGAATCAAATACACTAAATTTTCTTTGTGGATGCATCAGTCAAAAATGCGTACGAGCGATGATGGCATTTTCGCCGAGTGAGTCATGGGCATCTGACAAAAGCCGTAGGAGTCAACGTCTAGGTGGGCCCCACCCATCTTACTGTTTATCTCCGACTTCGCCCCCGCCCGCCCCCCACTCGACCCCCTCACCCCCCCCAAACGCGAGAGAGCGACAAAATCAATCCAGCCCGCCGGAGATGACTGCCGCTGCCGTGCAGGAAGGGGAGGGCTGAGGGGGCGGTGCATGGCGGTGGCGAAGCAGCAGAAGACCCGCCTCTACATCCTCGGCCGCTGCATCGCCATGCTCATTTGCTGGCACGCCCACGACCTCTCCGACTGAGCGCCAGATCACCACTCCCGGCGAAGAGGAGGAACTACAAATTATTTTATTGCTTTGGTAATCACTAATGAGAGGCGGTGAAATTTTGCAAACTTGTATATTTGTGTTCTATGACATTTTATTTGCATTTTTTTCTCAAAAACAATGGTTTAGTAATGTATAGTATATTTCACCTTTATTTATTTTTTTCAAAGCTTAGTATATGTCTAGTTGGTGATTAAGAGTTTTGCTATGATGTGATAATTGGCAAAACAAAGAAGTTCATTTCACAAGTTATAATAAGTTAAAAATATTGAATCTCTTTTGGGGAAAAAATTAATAATTTTAATCTTATATTAGTGTTTGATTACATGGAACCCATTAAGTGGTTTCCCATTTATTTTTGTGAACATCATTCTCAAGTCAAGTGTAGCATCCTTTTGATCACACTTGACTGTATAAATAATATGAGATTCAACTAATTAAAATATAATAAAATATAAATAATATATTGTTATATTTTATCTTTATTTAATTAGAGTTTATCTCTTAATCAATTTAAATTTTATTTATAAAATCAGAATATAATATTTCTAACATAAATTACGCATGGCACAACATTCCCATGCATAATAATAACTTACAATTAACGGGGTTTTGCAAAAAGATTATAGGAAAAATAAAAAGCACATAAAAGCAAAAAATGTGATACCAGCACAAAAAATGTGATACCAGCATAAGATTGTCACGCAGATTGATGTTTTTCATGTCAAATTTCATATAAACATTGCATTAAATAAACGCAAAAATAATCGTGTCTACTTCGGAAACATTGCATTAAATTATAAAATGTTGAATAACAGGAGTTGTGCCGCCACCTTATTCCAATCATGACGGGCGCCACGTACTCGTACGCTACCTTAATATAAATGTAAGCATTTCCTTTATAAAAAATAAATAAATCTAAGCATTTCCTTAATGCATGCTTTATTCGGCTCGGAGGGATATAATTCAATTAGTAAAGTTTGGCTCTTATAATTCATTTATTGTAATTGCGGGTTAAATGTCTAATTGTTTAGACGAGAATGATATTATTTTTATTTGACCTTGTGATTCACTTCTTCTAAGTACCGGACAAGAAGACCTAGTTGCCCAAGTCTAGTGTGTGTATATATATATATATATATAAAATAATAATAATTATAATAAAAATAATAATAATAATAACTTGACACATACTTTTATATTCCGCTTCTTATGTTTTGGAGAGCACTATCTGGATTTGAGATAACAATATATTATCAAATAAGAAATAATGCATGAAGTTATGAAAAAAGTAATGGACGAGAACAAGGATTCAAGATTTTGAAAATTGGAGGATATTTACAAGCAAATGGTTTGAAAAAATTGGTGTCAACCAGTAATCTTGTTGGGCCCTTTGGTGTAACACCCCAAATCCGGTTCACGCTCGTGAACCGAACCGGCATGTTACAGGCCCCGGTTAGGTCAGCTAACCCGAACCTAACTCATGTGGATCCAATCTCGGCGTCTTAAGATGAGATACGATCCATCATGAATGAATAAATACGAAAAATCCTAACATGGTACTACATGAATGGCAAGCAATTCAAAATACACACCAATACAGTTACGATCAAAATTCTGAAATAAAACAGACAGGGTCTCCCCTAAAAGTGCGATT